>APFE030507937.1:33360-81125 GCA_000404065.3 Pinus taeda | reverse complement strand
TGGCTACTTGTTATCCATGCTGGTACCAACATTCAAGTTTGATATTATTTTTGGTGACTTGTTCTCTAACACAATGATATTTTATCATAATGTGTTTTTTTTTTTAATGCATGACGAGATTCTTGGAGATGCTGATGGCACTGGTGTTACCACAAAAGATGGGAATAGGCTCATTGAATTGTACTTGAAGATCTTGCAAAGTTTGTTTCATCCAAAGGACTTGAGTACAACAAGCTGCTACTACAATGTATTCTGATTCCACTGTAGACAACAAGATTGAGGTTTGCTTTTTGCTTCAACCATGATACAAGACAACCACCTAGATAGAATGCAGCTCCACTAGTACTCTTACGATCATCAACGCTTCTTGCCCAATCTGCATCTATAAAGGCTTGAATAATGAGATTGTTGCCCTTGGTATACCACAAGCCATATTCTGTTGTGCACTTTAGATATCAAAGAATTCTTTCGACGATAATAATATGTGATTCTTTTGGTGCTTCTTGGAATCTTGCTACTTTTCCAACTGCTTGCATAACATTTGGCCAGAAGGATGTTATATATAGAAGACTACCAATCATATATCTATACAACCTTTGATCCACATCATATGATGATTCTTCTATTCTCAATTTGCAACCTATTGCCATCGGAGTAAGGATGGGTTTGCAATCTTCCATTTTGAATTTCTTAAGCATTTCCTTGATGTACTTGGCTTGACATATAAATATTCTGTAAGGAATCTGGACACCACATATCTCCACAATGGTATGATATTGTCCACTTTGGGCCTAAGCCCTCAATCCTCCCCACTTCTAGTCAATGTGGGACTTTGGTCGTATACCCAACATATTCCTTTCTCTTGCTAAGATATTTGAAGCCCTAAGAAGTATGTCAAATCACCAAGTAAAGACATCTCAAACTCACTTTGCATCTTTGTAGCAAAGTTCTTACTTAGTCAATCATTATTTCTACCAAAGATTATATCATCTAGATATACCTCAATGATTATTAAATTATCCTTATCTATTTGTACATAAACATTGCTATCATAAGTACCTTTCTTGAACCCTTGTTGACATAGATATCTGTCAAGATGAGCATACCATGCTCTAGGAGCATGCTTGAGACCATACAGAGCCTTCTTTAACTTGCAAATATAGTCTTCTTTTTTTGATACTAGAAAACCTTCAAGCGGTTCGATGTAAACTTCTTCTAATTCTCCATTCACAAATGATGACTTAACATCCATTTGGTAGACTTTTATTTTTCTTGAGCATACATAGGCGAGAAACATCCAAATGGCTTCCATTCTGGCAACTGTGTAAATGTTTCGTCGAAATCAATTCCTTCCACTTGTGCATAGCCTTTTCAAACCAATCTTGCTTTGTTTTTGGTAACCTGTCCATCTTCATTCAATTTGTTCCTGAACACCTATTTAGTCCTAATGACATTTTTATATTTTGGTCATGGAAATAATTCCCATGTGCTATTATTCTCGATTTGATCCAATTCTTCATTCATAGCTGCTAACCAATGTTCATTTTGATTGGCTTCCTCAAAACTACTAGGCTCAATGGTTGCTATAAAAGCAATGTAAGCTTGTTGTAATGAACAAAGGTGTCGACCTTTTCTTGTTCCAATTCCTTCATTTATGTCACCAATGATTTGATTTGATGGATGGTTCTTTTGAATCCATTATTTTGTTCTCTTTGGAGGATCTTCTTGTTGTTGTTCCTGTATATCTTGTTGATCATTATTTACTTCTTCTTGGTTGATAGTTTCTTCTTGTTCTAGAATTTTCTATGTACCTTTTTCAGCCTCTATCTCACATTTCAAAGATTCTTAGTCAAATGTAACATTTATGCTCTCCACTATATGTTTTCATCTTATATTATAGCATTTATAAGCATTTCTTTTGCGTGAGTAACCAAAAAATATACCTTCATCAACGCACGATTCAAGCTGACCCAACTTTTGATCTTCTCTTTTGATATAACATTTTCTTCCAAAGTTTCTGAAATATTTTACGTTAGCCAGTTTTCCTTTCCATAATTCATATGGGGTCTTATTACAATTATTTCTGAGAAGACTTATGTTGATAATGAATACTGTTGTATCAATTGCTTGAACCCAAAAATTTTCATCCAATTCTAAGTCCTTCAACATTGTTCTACCCATTTCTTGTATGGTTTTGTTCTTTCTTTCAAAGACTCCATTTTGCTGAGGTGTTTGTGTTGTTGAAAATTGTCTTTTTATTCCATTTTTGTCACAATATTGCTGAAATAATTTGGAAGTGAATTATTCGCCATTATATGATCTTAGACACTTTATTTTTAAATCAATTTCATTTTCGACCAACTCCTTGTAGACCTTAAAGCACTTAAATGCTTCAGATTTTTTCTTTAGGAAACTGATGGTCGTCATCTCGGTATAGTCATCTATCATTAACAAGAAATATAATTCTCCATCTAACCCTTTTGTTCCCATAGGACCACATAGATCAGTATTTATCAATTCCAACGGATGTGATGCAAAGTGCTCTTTTGTTTTTAATCCACATTTTGTCTGCTTGCCATGCCAACAAGCCTGACATAGTGTATTGGAAGGTTTTGAGATTTTCAACATTTCTCGTACTGCTTCCTTTTGGCTTATCCTAACAAGATTATGCTATAACCAACTTTCATTTTATTTAGCTAGTAGACATTCTTTAGTTACTTCATCTAGAACATATATGTCATTTGGATCTCGACTTGCTGTAGCCACAATTTTACCATACCTATGTTTCCTGATTTCACATTTTGTGGAGTTGAATAGCATTGTGTGTCCTTGTTCACACATTTTCCCAATACTAAGCATATTGTGATTCATGTTTTCAACCAATAGAACATTATTGACTACAACATATTTGCTTCTGAGACTGTCAGTACCTGATCCTATAACATTTGAAGATCCATCATTTCCAAAGGACACAGTTCCATCCTTCTTCTCTTTCAGAGCTACAAATTTCTTTCTATCTCTAGTCATATGCATTGAGCAACCACTATCAACATACTGCACATCTTTGTTGTTTTGAGCCTTGATATCTAGAGCACAATTATCAGTGTTCTTCTTCTTCCGTGTTTGTTTGTTCTGTGGCTTCGAAGATTCTTCTGGAGGATTTTCAAATCTACAATCTCTGACTATGTGTTCATAGTCTTGACATTCGTAACATTCAATATTACCTTTTAAATTTTCAAATATATTGATGTTTCATTGAGCCTTGGGAGGTTCATATTTAACAAATCTCTTGGAATTGTATTGGTTCCTAGGGTATGTGCGACATTCTACGACTTTATGACCAAATTTTCCACATGAATAACAATAGCCATGAAAAATATTTTGGTACCTAGATAGAAATCTTCATCATGGAATTGTCTTCCAAGGTTATCCTTGTGAATCTTGTATAATGAAGTCTACATGCTTGGCAGATCTCATAGGTTCATTGTATTTTGTTGTAAAAGGTCCTACATCTTCTTCTTTGTAATTGAGGCCAGTTCCATCGTTGTAAGATCATTGATTGTTGATGGGTTCTTCCAATGCCCTTGAGTTTTTGGCATATTTTTGGACAATTTTTCCCTTCTTCACTTCCTTACATAGTGAGACTACTTTGGCTTCTAATGCTCCCCTTTCTCGGTTACTTTCTTCCAACTTCTTTTGAAGTAACTCTTCAATACATTTGTGTTCTTCAACTTCAATTTTGAGACCTTGAACTTCTTCTTCAAGAGTGTTGGAATGGATCTTCTCAGCCTTGAGCTCTTTTATAATCTTGATTGCCTCCTTAGAAAATTGTTCTATGGTCAACCCTTTTTCTTCATTGTTTGATACCTCTTGTTTATTGTTCTTGGCCATAAACAATACTCTTTCATTGGCTTCTTCTTCACTGTCACTATCTTCATTTGATGATGAGCTATCTTCTTTAGAGAGAAAGTTCCTTTTAAATCCTTTCTTCTTGCCTTGCTTGTTGTATTTCTTAAAGCCTTTCTTTCCTTTTGAGTTTCCATCACTTATGTTTGGAAATTTTCCTATGAAATTCCCAACCCCACCACAACTGAAACATATCAATGGAAGTTCACATTTGAATTTTCCCTTTCCAATTTTTAGTTTTCTCATAAAGTAAGCATATTATCCATCTAAAAAACCTTCTTCATCATCTTCCTTTTCTTCACACTTGTAGGTGCAGGTGTAGGTATTTCCCTTTGAATGTTTTTTGTCCATATTGGTTTTCTTAGATGTAGTGAACACAGTTTCTAGATGAAAAGTACCCTATTCTTCATCAAATCTCATTTCATATGCTATGAGAACTCTATGTAATTCCTCTTTTCTGAGTTTGTTTAGATTTTATCTATATTCTAAGACCGATACCTTTGGGTTGAATATTCCTGGTAATGTTCTAAGAATCTTTCGTATGATAGTATTCTCGTCAAAAGACTCTCCCAATCCTTCCAGAGTGTTGGTTATTTCATCAGCGTGTTGGAAGTATGCAAAAATGTTGTCATCTTCTTTCATTCTGAGTTGCTCAAATTTTTCTCTGTAGATTTGAAGCTTTGCATCTTTGACATTTGAGTCACCTGCATATATATTCTCAAGCTTGTCCCATACATTTTTGGCAGTTCTACAACCCAACACCTTATGATAAGCAGATTCAATAAGTCCACTGATAATAATATTCTTTGCTTTTGCATCATTTACCAAATTCTTCTTACCTTGTTCATCCACGGTTGGTGTAAAGCCATTTTGAATAGTGTCCCATACCTCCTAACCTTGTGCCAAGAGATAGAACTCCATTCTTCCTTTCCAGAGTGCATAATTATTTTCATTGAATAGAGGTACACCATTCTCGGTATGCTCCATGATCTCCTTCCAGTTGTTAAATTTCTATTGAAGAAACCAAGCTTTGATACCAATTATTGGAAAATACTAAGGTGGGGGCGATTGAAATAGTATTACTTAGCAATTAGCACTTTTAAATCTTTTCAGAGCATTAGTTAATATTCAATTATTATTCATGTTTATGTAGTAACAATAGTGAATAAAAGAACACAAGAGGAACAAAAATTTTAGGTGGAAAACCCCCTCTGGGTCAAAAACCACCGAACTCTTTTCTAATAATTCTTTAATCTTCAACTCCAATTGAAAAGAAAGCTCCAACTTCCTAGAATATAGAAAAGCATTCTCCTCCAGCTCCTATTAGATGGACATTCCAATGCCCGAGATTCTTCAGTAGTCAACTGAATGGATGCCCGAACACCCAATGAGCTACAACTCACCCTAGCACCACCCTACCACCTTGAAGTTTTCACAGGCTTGAACCTATTGGTGACTTCATCCACTAGCCTAGCACCACCCTACCACCCTATATAAGAATAAAATAAGAATGGACTCCTGTACCAGGGAAAATGGTCCACTTTACAATGATATATAATGACGTAGAAGAAGAAGACACACTAGACCATAACCCCAACTATGACACAACTACCTAATGATGATCCTAGACCTCCCGACATTGACTCTTCAACTATTGGCAAATAGACACTTGTAGAACTTTTACAATGATGCTTTTACAATGACTCTGTACGATGATACTTTTACAATGATTGTATGTAGTGCTTCCCAGTTGAAGACTTCATGTGGTGAACTTCTTGTTGTTGTTCTACACCTTGATTGCTACTTTTGTCATGCTACCCTTTCTCACTCTTCAGAAAATTAGATTATGCATTGAGTCTTCTCTTGATGAATATATAATACTTGCAAAAAGTTTTCAAATAAATAATCATGACATGATAATAGCAAAACTTACCTCATCCTGCAAAACATATGTCAGTGCTAAACAAAAACAACAAATTAGAATATAAAGAAACTAATGCAATTATGAGATGAACATGAATATACATAATATACTTACCTGTAGCTTACCTCTACTACATCATTTTCTTTCACCTTGCTCTTTGCCACCCTAGAAAATCTAGTCCTTTGCACCCCTTCACAACACTTGATCTATTTTTTCTTGCCTTCTAGGAGCATGATATTTAATCTGATGTATCTCTGCAATTTTAGATCCCCAACATGTGATCTTTAGTCCTATGGAAGCCCTTTAAGTCTTCTTTCCAATACCATAGGTTTTACCCAATTTGGACTCTTCAAGGCAAAGTTATGTCCAATCTCTCACAAGGACCTAATTATGGACTAGTTCAGAAGAGTGAACTTGTATGACGTATCACATGTCACTGTTTCCTCCTCCAGCTCTAAAATTGATACATAGAAAACTACAGTCCGTGCACTATCTACCACTTTTTATAGAATTCCAATCCTCTTCTCTGAGAGAGAGTTATGACGAGTTTCCGAAGGTCACTTCTTTAAGATGAAATTTGGAATCCTACAAAAACCCTAACTTCCACATATCATATCTCTGAAAATATAGCGAACCAAGATCTGAAATTTAGTCATGACTTTTGTTATCACTTAGAAATTTTCAGAAGAAGGAAAGAACCGAGGTAACCACAAACCAACTTTTAAGCATAGGCTCTAGCCAACCTATGGCTCAAAGAGGGCTCTCTATATATGATTTAGCTTTGTTTGCTGGGATTTTAGGCTAGTTCTGAAGGTTCATGGGGTTTTTGATTTGTGTTGAAAGTTGGATGGTGGAATCCTTAAAACAGATGGATAGAATGATGTCTTTGGACCATTGGGCTATGGAGTCAAAGAAGGGAAAAAGAACTGGAATTAACTCACTAAAGGGAGTGTTCAAAGGGCACGTTAGCAGAGTAAAGTGTAGGTCTTTGGGCCAGATGGATGAAATGGTCTTAACCAGGGTGAGAGAGAAATTGAGAATTCTTAGATCGAGATTGAAATGAGGAACAAAGGATAATCATGAAAAAAGGGAAATTAAGAATCCTTTGCTATAGATTACAGGGAGACAACCTAAACTAAGGAGAAATCAAGAATTCCTTAACTTAGATAATCAACAGAAAACATTTAAATGCATAATAGTTAAAATAGAGTGCAGTGAAGAAAATTCTGAGATATCATTCCATATTATAGAATTTATATATAGAAATACATTCAATATTGTGAAATAAATTGAGAAATGTAATAGTACAAGAGAAAATACTTGTCTGCACTTCGCTCTACACATGAATCTAGTGAAATGTTTGGTCTTCATTCATTAATCTAGCTTGCTGGTCCAGTTAGTGATACAATAGCTTACAATCTTTTGATCAAAAGGTCTATAGAAATTTCTATGAATCCACACCACATGCTTCAAATTGTGGAATATTTATACAAAAATTATTACCAAATATCTCAAAACAAACTTGAGATTTAGTCTAGGAAATACAAAATATCTTCTTGCAGGAAGATAGAGATAGCTATTGAACTATTTCATGCTGCCCCTTTTATTACGGTATTGTTGGCTTTTATGGTTGGATTTGTAGCCCTTTATGTTGGCTTGTTGTTGTGGTATTTTATGCTGGAATCTTCCTTAACTTTTATCTTTCACTTAATACTCTTTAACCTTGTTGTCCTATTTTCATCTATTTACCTCGCTGTTCTACTTTTACTGTGCAGTAACTTTTTTACTGTAAATTTCTTATAGTAAATCAGCTATCTTTTCCCACCATGCTGCATTAGGTAACTTGAAATTCATCATTCACCTATATATCTCATCAGCCTTGGTATACTTGGAAAAATTGGGCTTGGTGATGAACAAGTGTTTTACCTCATGTTAGAGAAAAAACAAATTCTCAAATGTATTATACAAAACTTTGCCTATTGGCAGTGCTTTTATTGCTGAAGTGCTAGCTTATTCTTTAGCCAACTTCCTAAGTCTATTATCATAGTCTAGCTATGTCATAAGTTTGTCATTAATGATCAATGAACAGGGCAATCCTTTCTTCCTCAAAATTTGGAACTTAGCCATGAATCTATCAATGGCTACCTGCATGTTCTGGCACTTTTCTTCCGAGTTCAACATTAGGTTTCTCTTAGAAAGGACCTTCCTTATCTCCAAAATGGTTTCATTCCTGTCTTCTATGTCTAGCTCACGAAGCTCATACCTATTTTTTCTATTGAGAAAGTGGATGAGGCTATTGGCATCCTCAGGCATGTCACCCAATTCCTCCTTGACCTTTTGGATAGCTACTATAGCTATCTTTATCAATTATGTATGCTCAAAAATAACTTGAATAGATGGCCAAATATCCTTGATGGAATCAATGATATTGACCCATAATAGTTCCTTGGCTTTTCCAAGGGGTTTCTCCAATGTTAGGTCCTTCTCGATAGATTTGACTCTTTCACTTATTCTTTTGGCCTTATGTGCCTCTTCCTTTTGCATAATTTGGGCAAGTTTGTAGTCAGTTTCTAAACTTGCCACCTTTTCTTTCAGTCTATTCATTTCTATAGCATGAATATACATTTCCTCCATGGCTTTAACCAACTCTGCTACCTTTTCTCCTGATGTACCTACCGTCGATGTAGACTCTGTTGTAATTGGAAATGCTATGGCAGGTGGAGCTATAGGTGCTAGTGAAGATGCCAGTGTGGAAGGGACTGTTATAGATACTGTAGGGATGACATTTATAGAAGTTGTGTCAATGTTAGCTTGTTTTAATTGGATCAAGCTATCTAATTCTTTCTCTATCTCCCTTAGTTGAGCATTGAGTTTTAGGACTAAGTCCATCAACTCTTCATGTCTAGTTTGGCTCTCTATGACTTCAAGTGTTTGAGGATGTTGCAGCTGGGGTATTTTTAATTGCTTCTTAAGTACAAAAATATCATCATTCTTCTTCTTTATCAGCTGCTCAGTAGCATTTATATCTTTGGGATCATGTTCAAACTCAAATAACTAAGTATTCCAATGACTTAATCCTTCTATCCTTTGCCTGTGATGAGGCCTTCTCCAACTCAAACTATGCTGAGATGTTGTTCAATGAGTTTTGTAGCTGATGGGAAGCTATGGCTTTACTTGTAAGGGTGGAGTATATCATCTCTCCAGCCTGTTTATGTAGTTCTATCTGGTCTATTAGATGAATATCCCTTGCCAATACGTCAAAGTCAACCCTCTTGAAATCTGAAGATGTCTTCGGCTACTGTGCTATAGGTTTAATAAAGGAAATTTGAAGTTTTCCCTCCTTGATGTCAAAAGATGACATCAGTCTTGCTTGATTTGTGGGAGTGAGTTTTAGATATTGTGCATAATTCTAAGCTTTGAGATTCTTATTCCTCATTTTGATTTCTTTATATCTGTCCTTTATGTCTTGGTCCTTGTCAATAGACCTACTAAACGAAGACACTTCCACACTTAGCTGCCTTTCCAACATCTGAGTCTATGATGTGGATGGCTCTTGTATGTCTCTAGATGGAGTTGTGGGTCTACTTCTGTCTACCTCTGTGTTGGCACCTGTGTTGATCCTTCTATATCTTCCTGCTTAGAGGGAGGATTTAGCCTTGACCTCTTGCTTTGGCCTGTTTCCTGCTGTAGATTTGATGCATCCATGCATGAAGTAGAAGCTCCCCCTCTGTTTCTCTTGGGATTTATTTCTTCATTTTGGGGATTTTTCATGATAAGAGGTGTGCTCATGGTGGCTTCTTGTTGTCTTAGTACCTACAGAAATGAGCTCTCATCAAGTTTCCTCTCTAAATTAATCAAGGTATTCTTAATGTCTACCTCTGTACTATCTATATCTATAAGAGTGTTCTCCACAACTCAGATTGATTGGCACAAGCTTCTATTTCAGGTATGGGGTGATGAGTGTAAGGCCCCAATTTGGCCTTTTTCCTAGGTCTGGTCATGAATCCCTGAGGGTCATATCTCCATACGAAACTCTTTTGGAATTTCATTTCTTGCAGTATGCGATCTGCTTCCTCCCCTGCTTCTCTTGAATTATAGATGAAAGGGCCCAATTGATCTTTGACTTTGAATTGGGTTTTCTTCTTAGTTGAAACAAAATTTACTTCATTTGAGTTCATTATTTTCCTATAGTAATCCAAAGAAAATAACCTCATGGGGAGGTATTTGGGTAGTTTATATGGTGCAAGCAAGCACCCATAGATCCTTATTGTTATGTGGTTTTGGTAAAGATACCAATCTCCCACTTTGGTTTTCTTGGATAAACAGAAGACTCTTTTAATCTCTAGACTTATCCTAGGTGGAGGATTTCCTGTAAGCATAGCCATGACTAGGTGTACAAAAGAGTCTATAAAATCTGAATAAGTGTATGGTGATCCAAATTTGTGGAATAATGGGGTCCAAAAAATGACAGACTTGGGCTAGCCCTTGGTATCAAGCTTCTAGAGGGTGAAAGGAAATCTATCTGGTTGGTAATACAGGAAAATATGATAGAGGAGAAATGAGTACTTAAACACTCTTTCATTGCTCATTCTAGTAAACTTCTCATGCATTCTATCAGCTATAAACTCAGCAAAATTGTATGAAACAATAGGAGGCTATCCTAGGATATAAATGGACATGATGATAAGTATAAATTCATCAATGTATTCACTGGTAGTGTAGCCCAAAATGCATGATATCATGGTCACAATCTATTTTCCCCTTGTAGAGAAAATGGTTGACATATATGGAAGGGGACCTTTAGGAGTATGTTTTTCTTCCACAACGAAAGTTTGGAGTAACTGGGCTAATCTAGATGGATTTAACTTGGTGTATTGGTCTATCAGATCCCCAATTGAGAGTGGGGTTAGATTGGTTCCTGGTTGAAAATGTAACATTTCATTTATGGATTCAGCTATGATGGTAAACAAAACCGTTTTGTCATGAGACATGATAGTTCTATGACTAGGCAAGTAGCATGCATGGCACATGTGGACAATTTCTTGGAAGACATGTACTTAGGGGAACTGGTACCTGGGTAAATTGGACTCTGAAAGGCCAATTTCATCTGAATGGTTTAGGTAGTTTTCTCTGCACAAGCAATGAATTTTGAGTAGGAGCTCTGATGCATTGGTGTCTTTTATTTATAAGTCCCTGTCAGCCAGGGGAAGGTCGTCTAGGTCTAAATGTGGAGTCATCACAGGTCAGACATCCATGGCAACAAGGGTAACAATTATTCAGTTCTTTTGGATTTGAATTAGACATTTGGGGTTTGTTCAAATGTTTAAAACAAAAATTGGGAAATTTCAAAAGGGTTTTGGCCACAGGTGTTTTTAAACTTGAGGTAATTTTCAATTAATTTGACTTAATGAAAATACATAATAGGTCAAATTTTTCCAAATGTGAATAGGGAGTGGTATTCTATGGTGAAATACCTGGAATTTTGGCGAATTTGGCTTCAAATTGATGGTTCGCGGCAGCTGCAGAGGCTTGTACGATTCTGGTATGGACTAAGAGGTCAGTTGGGTTGTCTACAGTGTCTTCTGGAACAAATTTGGAGGTTTGTTGGTCAATTTGGCATTTACAGGAATCTCAAAGGTTTTCATAGTTTTATAGAGAAAATGAGTGAAAAGGGCGAAAATAGGGCTTTTTGACTTTTTATAGAAAAATGATTTCTTTTGGCCGGTTCATTTGCAAATGAACAATTGGTAGTTTTTTCAGTTAAGCAAGGAAGCAGTATTGGAAGGCCGTCGTACCACTATTGTGGTGTGGGTGGTATTCCAGAGGGGTCACATGATCTATTTTAGAGTGTGACATGCAGCATTTGAGGGGTCAGGGAAAACTGCCTTATCGAGGGGGTAAAGGTCAACGATCAGGTTCGATCAATATGGATATAGGCTGTCGGATGAAGGGGGTGATGATCAAATGAGAGTCGGGTGAGGGAATTGCACGGAAGATAAAGGAAAGGCTTTCGAGGGGGCCCATAGGTCTATTCTTTGGTGGTATGGGATTATTTTAGGAATTAATTATGGGTTAAGTGATCGGGCGGGGCTTAATGATGGGATTAGGGAATCGTGTGAGGTTAATGACATGATTAACAAATTTTGTCGAGATATGGGGTAACGTATATAGTTTTTATTAAACTAAGGGTTGGGATATTTACCTAGGGATTTAATAATATATGGGAAAAGGGATATGGGGGAATATATAATAAAATTAGAAATTAATATCATGTCTAATGGGCAGGGTCATTTTCTCCTTGGTGAAAAAGCGAAAACATAACATTTATACGCACTTCGCTTTATACTTAGGATAAAGTGTTTTTTGTGGGTTTATTAGTGAAATAGGATTTATATGGGGGTCTCTCACTTTTCCTAGGTAAATGAAGTTTAACCTTAGGAAAAGGGGTTTTTATTAGTGAAACGAGGGAAAATGAAGGGAGATGAATTTTCATGGAGGGGATTCTAGCACTTGTGTCCATAAGTCGTTAAGTCGAGGATCCAGTCCCTCCAAAAGTCAAAGAAATGCATTGAGCTTCTTTGCATTGTAGGATTTAAAGTACTAGAACTTATTTGTAGGAAATTAGTAAGTAGAGGGGTGAAATGACTGAAGGGATGTTAAATAAACCAAGTTGTAAACCATTCTCCTTGCTTTTTTTACTGCTTATACACAATTTGAAAGATGTATTTAAACATGACATAAGTGCTTTTATATAATCACTTGATATTTTTGCAACCTTTCTTCTACTTACCCATTTACTCACCCTACCAGTTTTTCTTCATTTTATTTGGGTGCATTTAGGCTAGCAAACCCTTACTAATCCTTTTCTTTTACAAAGTAAATTGTCTAATTCTAACCTTATATCATCTAAGGGCTTAGATTAAACTAATGAGCTCCTTTTATTTTTTCTACCTATCTAATGATCTACTAAGATTAAACTGTTTGGTCAGATTTTATTCTCTAAATATAAACATAAAATTCAAAGCATGGTATAATCAAGATTAAACAATCTAATTACCATGGATTGTGGGATGAATAACAAGTCGCAAACAATCATTATTATGCATAAAAGTAAATAGTAGTGGAATTTTAACTTGCACACTTTCATGGTATCTTTTTTTTTTTTTTGGTTCATATATTTTAATTTTTCTTTTTGACCTTTTCTTGTTCTTTTTGTCATTTGATTATTCTTTTAGGACATACCCTCTTTACATTTTAAAATTTAATTTTTTTATATGGAAAACATTTGCAGAAAGCAAAGGTATGTACAATCTTACAAGGCTTAACCTTAGTCATTCAAAATTATGATTCCTATTGGTGTAGGAACCTAACAACGTTCATCAAGATTGCAAATCAAATGGGTTTTAATTTCACAATCTAAGACTTCAAAGAAATGAATTTATAGCGAACATGCCACGACCACTCCATTTGGAGGATATAAGAGATTTCTTTTTATAGAGTTGAGAGGAGCTTCTATAGAGAATGTTGGAGGGATTTTAGGAGTTTAAAAATTAATTAAGTATTGACTATTCAAGGACCAAAACCAATTATGATTACCATGCCACAACCCCATAGGGTTTTAGACCACTAACTAGGGTTACTAACTTCAAACATGAATATCTCTCAAACCGTGAAGAATTATTTGGCCTGCCATATATCAACGGAAAAATCTCGATGATTAGAATCTATATAGAAAATCCTTGACTCAAAATAAAGTAAGTGCGAAGTCAAAATTCCCTTGAAAAATCAAGGTAGACCTTGGTGCCGCTTGGGTTGACATCAATGACAACCTCAGAGCATCTTAGGTCAACAAAAAAAACTACCCTGTGCCATCATCCGAGCCCAGGTTGCACACAGTAACTGAAACAATGGTGTTGTCTTCACTTAAAGGTCCTTTGGAATGCTAGCAGGTTCCAGTAGCAGAGCCCGATGGACTTGCACAGGTCTATGAGAATCTTGGCCCACACACATATCATTTGTAATCACTTGACAGGAGGATTGACAACCTTCCTATGAATGGCCAAGTTCTCAAGCATTATTTTCAATAGGTTGGGCTGTGCTCATGCTATGTACATAGTCTGCTTGCTACTTGTTGTTTTCATCTTGTTTGCTTTTCTTATTATCTTTGTTTTTACTTTGTTTGATTCTACTTACTATTTTTGGTCATGTTTGCTTTATTTGTTTGGTATATTATTATTTTTGTTTCTGGAAATAAGTGCTACCAACTACTACGTTCTGGCTTCTGAATAGAGTATGTGGCTGAAATTTGAAAAAACCCGTGACAGTACAACACTTGGTTTTTGGAATTTGATAAATAATTATGTGAATATGTGTAAAAATTGTATTAGTTACTGCCAAGTTAGTTTTATAATGAAACAACAGTTATGTAATGGAGGAGGCTCTTATAAAATTGATGAATGCCCGAACTATTGGAATCATGGAGAATCATTCTTGATCAAATAAAGAATCCAATCCCTTGCCCTGTGGATGTTTCCTTGACACGCTGTCAAGGTTTTACCACATAAGAAACTTGTGTTTACTTGTGTGATTTATTTTTGGTTTCCATTCATTTTTCATTTCATTTCTTTCTTGCTTAATCAACTGCTCAAACCAACAATTGGTATCAGAGCACAATTCAAAAATCGAGGTGTATTTAGTCACCACCGGTGGAGAGGATCAAAACACCTCAGTTTGAAAGCTAGTAAGCCTGTCTATTGTTTGGAAAACCCTGCACAAAGATAGTTTGAAGTCAAACCGTTGGAAAGGGAGGAAATTTGTTGTTAAATGTAGAGAGAGTTGAAGTTAAATTTGGTAAAGCAACTGCCATTAATGCAGAGTGCATAGACCAACAGTTGGCTATGAGTCATCATTTTTTCCTTTGTAGAGGTGTGACTATGCGAACTGTGACGGTTAGAAAAGAAATCTTGTTGTGTTAGAAAAGAAACCCCGACGCTATCATGTTGAGTAAGAGGAACAATTCAATTGTTGAATTAGTTCTCTCAAGTTGAGGAACACTGTCCATTGTTTAGGAACATTGTCCATCGTTGGAGGAACACACAATACGCAAGTTACAGATCAACCTATTTGCAAATTGAGGAGTAGTTTGTCCTTTTTTCTGAACAAGGAAGAGGAGGCCACTACTACTGCGTGAAGAGGATTTTTTGAAGGAAAAATCAGTATTGTTTGTCACTAAAAGATATGGGTATTTGTGCAAAGTTATTCCTTTATTTTTTGAAATAAAATATTTTTATAAATTATTTGTTGTGAGTTCAAAAACCAGTGGAGTATTTTTCAGAAGTTAAGAGTAGGGTTTCATTAAAGAAAGGAAAAGAAGTTTTTTTCCAGTGAAATTTTGTTGAAGGGTATGGTTGAAGGGTGTATTTTTTTTTTTTAAATACCAGAAATGTAGAAAGGGAATTTGTGAAATTTTCCTAGAAAAGGGTTTCATTGAAGAACAGAGGTTTTGTCTAGGAAACTAAAATTAAAGGTATTTTTTTCTTATTCAGAAAACTGTTAATTTTTTCAGTAAATTTGAAGATTTTTTTTTTTTTGGAAAGGAACAAAATTTTGAATTTTTTTTTGTAGAAAAAATTGAAAACTCTTTTTGGAAGAAGAAAAATCAAATTTTTAAAGAAACCCTAGTTGAAAGAGTAAAATCGTAGGAGGAAATAAATGGTCAAGATGACGAATGCAAAGTTCGAGGTGGAGAAATTCACCAGCAAGAACAACTTTTCTCTATGGAAACTAAAAGTTAGGGATTTACTGGTGCAACAAGGGTTGCACAAAGCATTGGATGGGGTGAGTAAGAAACCTGCTAGCATGACAGATTCAGACTGGGAGGACTAGGATGCTCGAGCTCTCAGTACCATCAGGTTATTTCTGGTAGATGAAGTTCTCTTCAACATTGTTGAAGAGAGTATAGTTGCGGGTTTATGGAAAAAAACTGGAAAAACTATATATGAAAAAACCCTTAACCAATAGAATTTATTTGAAAAGGAAATTGAACAGTCTATGAATGAAGGAGGGTATAAAAGTTGTAGAACATTTAAATGTTTTTAATACACTTATATGCCAATTATCAGATATGGAAGTTAAAATTCAAGAAGAAGAAAAAGTTATAACCTTGTTGTGTTCTCTGCCCTAGTTGTGGGACCACTTCATAACTTCAATCAGTTTGAGCACTGCTAATTCTTTGAAATTTGAATCAGTTGTGGGAGCTCTCTTGTCTAAAGAATTACAAAGGAAATCTAGTACTAAAACAGTTGCACCAAAAGCCATGACAACCAGAGGACGGTCAAAGGAAATAGGAGAAAAACAAAGGGAATCTTCTAGATCAAAATCAAAGGGAAAGAAGTGTAAGGTGGAATGTTGGTACTGCAAAAAAATTGGACACCTCAAGAAAGACTGTTGGAAATGGAAAGAGTCTGATAACCCAAAGAAGGAAGCAAATTAGGTTGATTTAGGTATGGTAGATGAAGTTTTATCTACTGAAGAATTATATATGATAGATGAAACTTTACCTATATGTAATGTCTCTTAGTATTTTGAAAGTTGGCTATTAGACTTTGGTGATTCTCATCACATGTGTCCACACATAAATTGGTTTATTTCATATGAAGCTATAGATGATAGTTCTGTGTTTATGGGTAATAATGTATCACGTTAGACTGTTGGGATGGGAAATATCAGGATTAAAATGTATGATAACAAAGTTAGAACATTAACTAGTGTTAGACATGTACTTGAATTGAAGAAAAAATTAATTTATTTGGGAGTGTTGGATTCAAATGGATAAAAGTTTACAGCTCAGAATGAAGTGTTGAAAGTCTCAAAAGGTGCCCTAATTGTTATGAAAGTAGAAAAGGTCAGAAATATTTACAGACTCAAAGGAAGTACTTAGGTCAGTGAAGCAATGATTGTGTCAAAGAAAGAAGAAGAAGTTACTCGCATATGGCATCAGTGATTGGGTCACATGAGTGAGAAAGGTCTTCAGGTACTGATAAACTATAAATTACTTCCTGATTTGAAATTATTGAAGTTGGATTTCTAAAAACATTGTGTGTATGGAGAATAGTGTAAATATAGATTTAAATCTAGAATTCATAATAGTAAATAAATTTTGGACTATCTCCTATTGTATCGTATGGAGGTGCTTTATATTTCTTAACATTTATTGATGATTTCTCCCGAAAAGTTTGGGCCTTGATGTTAGAAAAGAAAGTTGATGTATTCAATGTCTTTAAACAATTTAAGGCAATAGTAGAAAAAGGAATAGGAAATTCAGTTAAATGTTTAAGAACTGACAATGGCGGTGAATTTACTTCTCTAGAATTTGAACAATACTATAAGGATGAAGGAATTGTTAAACACAAAACTGTTGTTTATACTCCTCAAAAAACTAGTGTTGCTGAACATATATTTTAGAATCTTATTGAAAAAGCTAGAAGCATGATCAACAATGCTAACCTTCAAAAGAGTTGTGGACAGAAGCATTATCCATTGCTTGTTATTTAGTTAACAGATCACCTTCAGTGGCAGTTAATTGTAAAATTCCTAGAGAATTTGGACAAGACAGTCTTGTGATTATTCACATTTAAGGATATTTGGTTGTGATGCCTATGCTCTTATTCCTAAAAATTAGCATTCAAAATTAGATCCAAAATCGAAATGTTATGTCTTTGTTGCATATGACTATGTGGTGAAAGGATACAAGTTGTGGGATCCTACTTCGTAGAAGATAGTCATTAGTAGAGATGTAATATTTGATGAATCTTCTCTTTTAAAATCAAATGTTGAAAAAATTGAATAGGAATAGGTATCACCAAATCAACAAATTCAATTGGAGGCTAGAACGTTTTTTGAAAGTCAAAAGGAAGGAGAGACTTCTAGAGGAAAAGGTGATGAACATACAAAGGAAACTGTTGAATTTTTTGAACCAGTTCAGCAACCAGTCACTCTAAGAAGGTCTACAAGGGAAAGAAAAATTCCCAAAAGGTATGAAGATTCTACTTCGTCTTTTGCTTTGATTATTGAAGATGGGGAACCTTCTTGTTATCAGGAAGCAATGGATGATATGGATAATGAAAAATGGAAAATGGCTATGGAAGAAGAAATGGATTCCTTAGCCAAGAACAATTCCTGAGATCTTGTAGAACTTCCTGAAGGGAGAAGTGTTGTTGGATGCAAATGGGTCTTCAAATTGAAATGAAAAGTTGATGGAAGTATTGAAAGGTATAAGGTGAGGCTGGTAGCAAAAGGGTATTCTTAGGTTGAAGGTATTAACTTTCATGATATTTTTTCACAAGTTGTAAAACTTCTTTCTATTCATACTGTGTTGGCACTAACTGCATTACTTAACCTTGAGTTAGAATAGCTAGATATTAAAACAACTTTTCTACATGGTGATTTGGATGAAGAGATATATATGGAACATCCATAAGGTTTTGTACAAGATCGCAACAGAATATTAGTTTGCAAGTTCAGGAAATCATTGTATGGCCTGAGGTAGTCTCCCAGGCAATGGTACAAGAAGTTTGACTCCTTCATTGTGAGCCAGAACTTTATTAGAAGTCAGTATGATCATTGTGTATACTTCAAGAGTTTCAGTGGCATATTCATTATCTTAGTTTTGTATGTTGAAGATATGATTATTTGAAGCAAAAGAATGGATGAGATCAACAGGTTAAAGGCTTAGCTCTCTAGGACATTTGGTATGAAGGATCTTGGAGCAACAAAACATGTATTGGGCATGGAGATACACAGAGACAGGAAAAATGGTAAGCTTTAGAAGTATGTGGAAAGAGTACTTGAAAAGTTTGGTATGAACATTGTGAAACCTATTAATGTTCCATTATCTTCCCATTATAAGCTTTCTTTGGTTTTGAGTCCTAGAACTAATGAAAAAAAGTAGTATATGTCACGTGTACCATATGAAAATGTTGTAGACAACTTAATGTATGTGATGGTATCTACAAGACATGAAATTTCACATGCATTTAGAGTTTTCACGAGGTTCGTGGCAAATCCTGGTGAAAAACATAAGCGAGCAGTGAAATGGGTGCTTCGATATTTAAGAGGCACAAGTGATCATTGCATCGTCTTTAATGGTAGTGAAGGATCAGTCTACATATATGTGGATGCTGATTATGTAGGTGATTTGGACAAAAGGATATCTATTACAAGTTATGTTTTTACTCTTGCAGGTGCAATTAGTTGGATGTCAAAGCTTCAAGAAATAGTTGTGTTGTCCACTACTGAAGCAAAATATATAGCTACTTCAGATGCTAGTAAAGAAGCAATCTAGTTAAAGGGTCTACTTGATAAGATTAGAAGGATGCAGGAGAGAGTGAATGTACTCTATGATAGTCATAGTGCTATTAACTTGGCTACGAATCTAGCTTATCATAGCAAGACCGAGCACTTTGATGTAAGGTATCATTTTCTGATACATGTGATTGATGGCAGAAAAGTAGCTCTAGAGAAGGTCCATACACGGGAGAATTGTGCAGACATATTCAAGAAGCCAGTTATAGTAGAGAAGCTGCGACGATGTTTAGCTTCTCTTGGCTGGCAGAAGAGATGATGAATGGGCATGGGAAAGGGATTAGGAAAATTGTTGTTAAGGTGGAGTTTGATGGAATTTGACAACTAGTTATGTAAATATGTGTAAGCATTGTATTAGTTACTACCAAGTTAGTTTTATACCAAAGCAACAGTTATGTAACAGAGGAGGCTCTTATAAAACTGATGAATGCCTGAACTATTGTAATCATGGAGAATCATTCTTGATCAAATAAAGAATCCAATCCCTTGCCTTGTGGATGTTTCCTTGACACACTGTCAAGGTTTTACCATGTAAAAATCTTGTGTTTACTTATGTGATTTATTTTTGGTTTCCATTTAGTTTTCATTTCATTTCTTTCTTTCTTAATCAACTAATCAAACCAACATTGGCCAGTCTTGTGTCTGTCTTCTCTATGCTTGGTTGTAACCTTCAGTCAATGAAGTCTTGACAGAAAATGCGAACCATCTGCAAGGGAAGTTTTGGTCCAACCATGAACCTATGTCCACACTGGGAAGCCCCATGCTTATACTCAGCCTTTTGCTCTATGTGTTCAAGCTCATCCAACTAGTAGAAATGGAGAAGGGGAAAAATCTAAATGAGAAAACCTATGTCAGAGGTCTGACATGCTTCTCTGAAGGAAAAACCTCTTCCTCTATCAATAAGTCGGGATCCCTCTTCTTCCCCAAAAATAAATAAGTGGCTATGCATAGTCCTCTTGAAAATGTAAAGATGAAAGAATAGAAAGGCTTCTTCTATAGAAAGGTGAAGCATGCAACTCCACTGGGGTACTGACCAAGCTTGCTAGTAGTGGAGTAATGTGTGTGTTCCTGCGTGACTCCACCGGGGTACTATCTAGGCCTACTGGCAATGAAGCAACACCAGAGATGAAAACTTGAATTCTGAAAATTTTCAACTCGTTAGCTAAACTACCCTTCCCGAGTTCAAAACACTAAGATCAAGCTGAAATTTTTCTTATGTTTGACTGAGTTGAAAAAGGATAAACCATGTATGTCCATGGGGTAAGTGGGGAATATGGAGTAACCTGCATGACAATTCAATAGTCCCCAAAAGACCGAGGTCTTGTGCTAGCAAAGAACCAAAACAAAGAAGCTGGAGTTCTACCAGTGTGTCGCCAAGTGTTGTAGTGGCTACAACCACCCTCCAAAATTTGGCCTGCACCTAATTTCAGAGCCTCCCTTTATAGTTTCGCTTTATGACAACAAACCCTTAGGATCACTCTGTGAGCCTACGGGAGTCATTGCATTTGCCTTGCTTGTTTCATTTCATTCAAGTTTTTGCATGTTGGTGTCTAAGTCAAGCTTGCGACCATGTTCTGCTTATGCTCAAATTCTTCGCTTCATGTGTACTTGTTGTATTTACTATGAAGGCATCTGTCGCACTCATACACAGAGTCACATTCACTATTGCACAAATGTTGCGCGGTCAATCAACAATCAATCACGAGTGTCATGCTTGTCACTTGGACCGTCATTTAGTCATGTTGATCATTTATGTTTGGATGGTTTGATTCGTCTCGTTGTTGAGTTAGGAGAGTGTGTGCTTGCATGATCACCTATGCATCTTTCACTTATTCACAAACTTAGTCACTTTGCTGAAAGTTTTGACGACCAGACTCCCCTCTGACAGCTAGACCATCACCTTGCCATCATCTCAATTGACTACCATGGATAATAGCAGAGAAGCACCAAGAAAGTCTTTTCAAGCTGCACTTCCCACAAGAAATTCAATCAACTTCCATGTTGATCCACCTGGATAGTCAGACTTGGTAATCACCCCAGGACTAACTCCCCTAAAAAATTGCACAGAGGCCACTGACCTTACTTGCTCAGCTGACTGAGGAAATTGTGCGAATGGGACAGATAGACACCAAATGCCTATCCCTGTCTCCATTAGAAAATTGCACATTTTTCCCAGTCATTCATCCCAACAGTCGGCTGGTTGCTCCTATCAGAAATTGCATAGTTTTCATGAGCAAGACTTTTGTTGCCGAGTAGTCCGCTTAGCTCAGAAATTGTGTAGAAATGATTAGCAGGTTGACCTCCTAGCCTTAGTGGAGTTTTCCCTACCAGTAGCTCCTAGCAGGAGACTGCTAGTTCCCACAGGAATTATATAGTTTTGGCTGCCCATGACCCTAGTAACCAACTGCCTCTTCCCTCTAGAAATTGCATAGTTTTGGTTGCCAGTGACCTCTACATCCAACTTCTAGTTCCATCTGTGAATTGCACAGTTTTGGTTTCTAGGCTCCTGGGTTGTTCCTCCGAAAAACTGTGCAATATCTGCCTGTTGACCTTCCTTGCAGTCTGACATGTTCCTCCAAAAAAATGCCCAAATTTGACCTTCCAGCCACTGCTGCCCACTTTTTCTGGAAACTATGCAGATCCTTCCTACCTTGCCTTCTTGAAGCCTAGACTATCCCTCTCAAAATTTGCACAATTTTTCCTGCTAGCCAAGCCAGACCTCGGAGACAAACACTATCGACTTGGATTTCCCATGTCCCTCACCTAGTGACTCTTGCGCAATTTTCATGAGCAGTGCTCAGAACCATCATCTCGCTTCAAAACCTTACTTTCTCTCCTGATCACCTCCATCCGAAATGATCATGTTTCATGGTAGACTAGGAGGTTTTAGATTTCATGTATTCTTGTCATGAGTGATTGCAAGTATAGATACACCAAAAAACATGGCATGATGATGAAGGGGATGAATGAAGGGAGCACATGTAGAAAGATAGCTTCAGCAATAGATGAATGAATGATGCATGCGAAGGGATGTGCTAAAAAACGCATGATCATGCAAATATATGTTCACGGATGAAGAAGCTAGCAAACATGCAAGATGTGCTCACCAACAGAGGAATGGATGAGCTTGCACCTTCAGGAAAAAATGAGCCTATCAAGCCTTCCAACATGCAAGCAAGGAATAACATGCCAGAGCTTCATTAAGAAAACCAAAGACCATCGAAGACTCCACGCATTTTGCCATGCGGAAGTGAAGCTATGATACACCATGAAGACATACATCACCCAACAACACTATAGCTCAACATGCACTCTAGCAGCAACACGAATGTAACACCATTGCAATGTCAAGTCATGTCATAAGTCATGTCGCCCACATCTCTACTATGGGCTATGTTTCCAATCAATGTAATGTAACATGGAAGTCCAATAGACCCACTTGTTGAACAAAGAGTCATGTAAGTCGAAAAGTCATGGAAGTCAAATAGTGATGAGGGTAGTCGAACAACCACAAGGGTCATTTTCATCCTTGGCTATAAATACGACGTCATTTGTACATGGAAAGGACTTTTCACCTAAGCTCCTCCCACATAGCCAAGAGAGTCTATAATATTTTCTTTGAAGAGTAAGTAGTAGCTCCAACGCCTCGCACTCGGGGTTAGTGATGTATGGTGTAACAATGTGTCTTGGAACTTTCACTTAATTTAGAAGCCTGCTAATAGGCCAACATGTTTTCACACATGTATTGTATCTGTTGTAAGGCTGATATTTAACACTTGTAATGCATGTTGCCTTAACCTGTGTTCTACATCTGAACTACTTCATTTGTTGTAATGCATAATCTATTAATGGAAATGTGTTGTATATGTTGTTAATGTTGTCTTGCCTGTGTAGACTTCTCTCCCAGACATTAGACAAACCTTTCACATGAAGCTTGTTGTAACAATCGTTGCACTCGTTCAGATTGATTCATGAGTGTTGTACATGTTATCTTACCTTGTATGTTGTTACTGCCGCATCCATGTGGACTACTCCACCGGAAGCTATGCATGTCTTGTTGTGTTGTGTGTTCCTAGTAGTGTTGGGATTGCTCCTAATCGACCTCGAACTCACTCTCACATTCTCCGTTGACAGTGAAAGAACCATTGACAAAAGTGACACTTACACTCACCAGGCACACGAACCTCACTTATCGAAGATAAAGCAAACCACTCTCTTGTGCTGACAAGCAAGAGTTGATGCAAATCCTTAAGATAATGGAAACTAAGCCATCATGCTAGATGGGACTCCCACTTCAAATGGTGTGAGGTCTAATTGGGACTTCATACTGGGGTGATTCCCTAAATTTTGGTGGGTCCAGCACCATCAACAAAGTCTTTTTGAGGCACTGCATGGGCAGAGTTGTAAGACTCCTATTATTTCGAGTGGTCCGGTCATAAAAGTATTGATTGGATCAAATATGTTGGTAAACATGGAATAAGAGATGCAAGTGATCAAGAAGAATCTCAAGGAATCACAGGATAGGAAGAAGAGTTATGAAGATAGGAACAGGTTTTTCAAGGAGTTCTAGGTTGGGGAATAGGTGTACTTGGACATCAAAATCAAAAAGAGCTCCTTGCAGATTGGATCATGTGCCAAGTTGGCACGATGGTTTTGTGGACTTGTTGTAGTGGCTACAACCACTGTCCAAAATTTTGACTTTCACCAGTTTCAGAGCCTCCCTTTAAAAAGTTTCACTTGATGATTGACTGCACACACTCAGGTTCACTCTGTTTGCTCATGTGAGTCTTCACATCCACCATGCTTGTTCATTGCATTCAAATCTTTGCATGCTATGTCTAAGTCATGCTTGCGACCATGTTCTGGTTATGCTCAAAGTCTTCACGTTGTATGTGCTTGTTGTGTTCGCTATGAAAGCATCTATCACAATCATACACAAAGTCACATTCATTGTCGTGCAAGCATCATCTCGATTATTGAACGATCAATCATGAGTGTCATGCTTGTCACTTACACTATCGTTCAGTCATGTTGAACATGTTTGTCTTGATGGTTTTGTTGTTTTCTCGTCAAGTCATGTGAGTGTGTGTTCTTATGATCACCTATGCATATTTCAATTGTTCACACACTTAGCCATTTTTGCTAAAAATTTTGACAATCAGACTCCCCTCTAACAGCCAGACCATCACCTTATCATTGACTCGATCGACGGTCAAACAGAACAATGCAGAAGCACCAAGCTAGGCTTCTCACAAGCATATCAATCAGCTCTCATGTTGGCCACCTGGACAGTTGGACCCAGCAATCACCTTGGGAACTCCCCTCAAAAATTTCACAGAGGTCACTAAATTCACCCACTCAACTAACTGAGGAAATTGCACAGACAAGCTAGACAGACACCAAGTTCCCATCCCTGTCTCCCTTAGAGAATTGCACAGTTTTCCCAGTTAGTCATCCCGACAGTCGACCAACTGTTCATCTCAGAAATTGCATAGTGATGCCTTTTGCTACCCATCAGTCATCTTAGCTCAAACATTATGCAGATATGATTAGCAGGCCGACCTCCCAACCTCAGTGAAGTTTTCCTTGCCAGCAACCCCTAGCAGCAGGTTTCCAATTCCCTCTAGGAATTGCATAGTTTCTGCTACCAGTGACTCTAGTAGCCAACTTGCACTCCCCTCTGGCAATTGTGTAGTTTTGACTACTAGTGACCCATCATCCAACTATCAGTTCCCTCTGGGAATTGGACAGTTTTGGCTACCAATCTCCCAGGAAGTTCCCCAAAAAACTGTGCAATCCCTGCCTACTGGCCCTTCATGCAGCCTAGCCTGTTCCCCTAGAAAATTGTGCAAATCTATTTGTCCAGCCCCACTACCCATTCATTTTGAAAAATGCATAGAGAATATTTTCCTTGCCTTCCAGCAACCCAGACTCTCCCTCCTAAAATTTGCGCAATTTTCCTCTCAGCCGAGCCAGACCTCACAGACAGTCAATGTTGTCTCAGATTGCCCGTCTCCATCACTCAGTGACTCTTGTGCATTTTTCATTAGCACTTCCCAGATCCATCATCCCACTTCACAACCTTGCTACCTCTCCTAGTCACCTACATCTAAAATGATCATGTGTCATGGTAGACTAGGAGGTTTTGGATTTGATGTCATCTCGTCATGAGTGACTACAATTACAGGTACACCAACAAACATGGCAAGATGGCGAATGGGATGAATGAAGGGAGCACTTGCATAATGACAAATTCACCAACAGACAAATAAATGAAACATGCGAAATGGATGAATGTGACGAACATGCACCTTCGCAAACAAATGAGCCTATCAAGCCTTTCAGTGAGCAAGCAAGGAACAACATGCTAAAGCTTCATTAAGAAAAATAAGGACCATTGGAGACTCTGTGCAATTCACGATGCAGAGGTGAAGCTATGATACACCATGAAGGCATCCATCACCCATCATCATTATATCTCAACATGCACTCTAGCAGTAACATTAATGTACTGGCATTGTCATGTCAAGTCATGTCGAGTCACGTCATGAGTCATGTCGCCTACATCTCCACTATGGGCTTGTTGTTAATCAATGTGATGTAACATGGAAGTCCAAAAGACCCACTTGTTGAAAAAAGAGTCATGTATGTTGAAAAGTCATGGAAGTCAAACGGTCATGAGGGTAGTTGAACAACCACAAGGGTCAGTTTCACCCTTGGCTATAAATACCCCCTCATTTGTACATGCAAAGGAATTTTCACCTTAGTTCTTTCAACATAGCGAAGAGAGTCTGTAACATTTTCTTTGAGGAGTAAGTAGTGGCTCCAACGCCCCACACTTTTGGTTAGTGATGTATGGTGTAACAATGTGTCATGGAACTTTTGCCTAATTTAGAAGCCTGCTAACAGGGAAACACATTTTCACACATGTATTGTATCTGTTGTAAGACTGATCTTTAACACTTGTAATGCATGTTTCTTTAAAATGTGTTCTACATCTAAACTGCTTCATTTTTTGTAATGAATAATCTATTAATGAAAATGTGTTTTATATGTTGTTAACACTATCGTGCCCATTTAGACTACTCTCCTGAACATCAGACAAACCTTTCACATGAAGCTTGTTATAACAACCATTGTACTCACTTGAACTAATCCATGAGTGTTGTACGTGTTATCTTACCTTGTATGTTATGGTTGCCACATCCATGTGGACTACTCTGTTGGAAGCTATACATGTCCTATTGTGTTGTGTGTTCCTAGTAGTGTTGGGACTAGTCCCAATCGACCTGGAACCCACTCACACCTTCTCCCTTGATAGTTAAAGAACCATTGAAACAAGTGACACTTACACTCACTAGGCACATGAACCTCACTTCTTGAAGACAAAGAAAACCACTCTCCTGTGCTGACAAGAAAGAGTTGAGAAAAATCCTTAAGACAATGGAAATTAGGTTATCATACCGGATGGGACTCCCACACCAAATGGTGTGAAGTATATTTGGGACTTCATATTGGGGTGATCCCCTGAATGTTGGTGGTTCCAGCACCATCAACAATTATGGTACTATAAGGAGGACAACCAATTGTACATGGCTGAAATTCTCCTCATAATCACTCATCAATCATCTGATCAAGGCATTAACTCACACTCCCTCTCGCGTGACTCTGTAGTTGGTTACTCTTCACCTTCAAGAATTGAACACAAGATTTCATATCAACACCTTCACTCTATCCATCCCATCACTCACCAGTTCATGAAATCAATTAGACTGATCTCAGGCATACAACATCTTCCACACACATCTAGGAAGCCAAAAGCCACTCCCACAGGAGTTGTTGTATCATCGGTGGAAGAAGGTGTCCTTGCCATGCTTGAAGGTCTAGAGGAAGTTGTTGAAGATGGAAAGGAACCTCCAATATTTATTGAAGATGAACAAGTAACTCTTGTGATCTTGGGATCGAACTCCAATATAGGAGGTAGGGGGGAAGGTAGTGGAGGAGGTGGAGGTGGAGACGAACCGACGAACTCAGATCAAGAACCATCAAACTTCGAAGGAGAGGAAGAAGATGAAGAAGAGAAAGAGTTGGCTGACCCAGATCTTGAATGAATGACTCAGTGACCATTGGCTCTCTTGACTGTTCTACACAAGATGTCAAAGAAAGCAGAGAGAATGAACATCAAGTTCAACCTTGACAACAAGTGGAAGGCAGAAGACCACTTAGACAACTTCTACCTACAACTGTAGACCCTTAAGGTACGTTATGATGATGTAGCATGTAGACTGTTCCCATGTACGTTGGACGGTTGCGCAGGTGCTTGGTATCACAACCTTCCACCCAACTCCATATGAAACTAGGGTTCTTTCAAATGTATATTCCTTGAAACATTTGTTAATAATAAGACCCCAACCATGCTGCTGAAGGAATTGGGAAGCCTAGGGATGGAGGGAAGAGAGAAAGTGAAAGACTTCAATAAGAGGTTTATGCATATTTTGAACAAATTTGCAGCAAACACTAAACCTCATGACTCCATCACTATTGACTGTTACACATCTGCACTACCGACAACCATTGCACAGTTCGTTAAGTGTGTTGCGAAGCTGTTGTGCTATGTGACAACCCCCCCATTTTTATTATGTATAATACAAATAGGGACCCTTTTAAATTAATTTTTTCCCCTCGTTGTGAATAAAGTGCCAACCTTTAGAAAATTGTCACTTTTCAAATTTTTTTTTTAAAGAATATTAAAGTCTTCATGCAAATCACAAATCATGTGATTCCTTAGTAGAAGAGTTAAGCGCATTCAAAAAATACCAATATGAGACTTGCGATTGAACTTTGTATGCGACATCCCAATCGCATATCGCACATTAGAGGATATTATGTTAGCAGCTTAAATGTTACCTATCAAAACCTTGATATTGCGGTCTTGAGATTTTGCGATATCGCATATCATAGATCACAAGATCCATCAAACAAAGTTTCATTCGCACCACAAATTAAAGTATCCAATGCGATGGATTTGACATATGTTTAATAATTATTTTTGAGTTAGACACGAGTCAAGTCAAAATGTGTTAATACGGTTATCATCCCTATGCATGTATTCATGATGTTAGTTATGGTTAATTAATGTTAAACTCGTTCGAGGACCTTTTCTCAAAAAGTTCAGTCATTTCATTATATATTTTATTTTACGAAACAATTAATTTCTTTTGGTTTTAATAGAAACTCCACTCAAACGATGTCCATTCAAAAGGTGATGCAGAAGCATACCAAGTAGTCTACTGTAGAAACTAAAAGAATAGAGATGTTGTCCATCTTTACAGATACAATATGAACTACAGATGGAGGTACCACTACATGGCAGACTATCTATACTATGCTAGAGAATGAAAACCATGAAGTAACAGACATTCAGTCAACTACTGACAGCACAGAACCATCAACAATGCAGTTCAGAGACACTGCATGCTCTTTCCTTCACCGAATAGCAACAAGGGCTATACTCTTGGCATACATAGATATGATAAAATGGATAGCAAAGAATACAACATTTGAAGATAGACTTATCAAGATAGCTAAAAATACAGTCTTGGGTTCTTTCAGAGCTGAAGATTTACAACAAATGTACAAGCTACCCGACGCCCAAGACGTCTACGACAAAGAATTTGTTGCAAAGTTTGTAAAGGAAAATGAAGACCCATTTCAAATGATACATGAATGGAGGAGAAGAGACAATAAATTCAAACAAGATAAAGAGGGTATGTACCTCAATGCTTCTTTGGCCAATCCTTATAATTTTGCAGACTCTATGCTCTGTAGGTTGTATGGCCTCCCTGATAATTCTAAATTCTCGATTAATTGAGTTTCGTTACATGAGGCTTGTGTTAATTCTCACATTACGAATTGGGCAACCATTCTATCTGAAAATTTGGCCAAAGCGAGTACTGAATATCACCAAACTAGGCTACCTCCTCTAGAGTAGTTCCCCAATTATTCATGTCTGCATATATCTTCAATGTTGTTTGTTTATGCATTCATTTTCCAACCATGGGTTGGAAATGGACTACCAATGATCCTACTCCTATCTTCCTAAGTTATAAGAAAATGTGGGAACAATACTATATTCCACATTTTCAACAAATATGCCAGGGAGTTGTTCTTCCCTTACATCAATTAATTTTTAATAGAAGATGTCCGATATTCACAAAAGAAGCTATCACAGACCTCCAATCAATCAGAAGGTATTTTCTTGAAGAATTGTTCTCTTATATCAGGATATTTGGTAGCCAAGATTTCACAGATGTCCTCCCTATGTATGTATCAGATAAATTACTAACCAAAGAAGTAGCATACCAAATGATAGGAAACGGCCTCACAAAAACTGAGGGAAATGAAGAAATTTTATGGCAAAATTTTCCCCTTCAGTGTCAGTCATTTACCTTTCTTAACTATGGTCATACATATAAAGAGTATCAGCGTATGCAATTATTACAGTTCCCCATTCTAACGGCTAGGCCTTTTGATCCACAACATATAGCAAACAAATTCACCCTTTCAATTAAGATCGAACCTACAACTCATGCAGTTGATGAGTTTGAAGATTTATTGGAATCTGCTGAGGACTTTGAGCAAATTTTGAATGCAGTCGAGACCATGTTCGAGCCAGAGAAATTCAAAAGATTCTAGGAGTTTAGAGGACAGAATTTAGAATACCTCCCACAAGAATTTTGGATTACTGATCATATAATTGAATCCAAGTCACAAAAGAAGAATAACCCAAGCATGTCACGAGAGCAGGAAGTAGAAACAAATGAATTAGAAAAGTTGTGGGATGCATTCAATGACAAACTAAAGGATACCCCTAAGGTGTCATCAACACAAGAAACTGTAGGATTTCAGACCCTGCAAGGGAAAATAGTAGTAGTGAACACTGAAGATCCAAAAACATGTTTCCAAGAGACAGAGGTAATCCTTGCAGATCCAACTACTGAAATTGTTTTGAATGTAATAGATATCCCCCCTCTGGATGTCTTTTACAACCCTCTTCATAAATATATTATGAAAAGACAGAGGAAGAGGAGGAGAACCGAAAATCCCTTAGAAAATGAATTTATGGATATTCTATGGAAGCACACACAAATAAATCCGACTGAACATTTGAATCAGCTATCTCAATTTTTCAGAGGCTATGCTACAACAACAATCAACAAAGCAACTGAAGTCTCGGTTTTGATTAAAGAAAAGGATGTCTATATTGCATTATTACTGCAACAATTAGATGAAGAAAGAACCAGCGTGAACTGTCATGCAGAGGAACTACTACATAAGCTACAACATGATATGGATGTACTAAAAATAAGTTATTAAGATGATTTATCTACTAAAAACAAATAGATCCCAGAGTTAAACAGTGACCTAGAAAAGTATAAGGATATTCCTACTACAGAGGAATTCATTAATGAAGCTTTGACACTGAATACTTTATTGAAAAAGAAAAAGCATCTCTTCTTCTGACAAATATCAAATATCATTCCATCTTTGAATACTAGTGAAAAATTAACAAACATCATTATCGATCAAAGAATTGAGTTCAATGAACTCAATTCTAAGATCTATGATTATATTGAATGGTAGGATTCACATGAAGGGAAAAGGTCAAGTCTCCTAAAGATCATTGAAAGGCATAAGGATATTCTATTCACCAATTGGGCCTCATAGGTGAAACAGGCCGAACTAGTAATAGCCAAAGCATTCAGTATTTCAAAGAGCATTGTTAAAATAATAGATCACATGTTTCACACCTCTAACCTTATAAAGGAGGGTGATCCAAAAACACTTATTAATCATAAAGCATTAGACGAGAATTAAAAGAATAAGAGTCAACTACCAAAGGAAACAATTGAGGTGCTATAAAAAATCGACTAGGAAGCAGTATGGAAACTTTTGGTCAAACCACACAGTCAAATCATGAACTTGAATTGCTCCTTGGATTCAGTATAGAGAATGTTTCCACCTTTACACGATGATATATTTGCAGGGCAATTGAGAACACAATTCGGGATGTCACCACAAGTCAGGCCAATGTCCGATATTTGTGAGTTGAGAGGCAAAGATGGTAGAAGTGACTAATCAATGAAGACCTTAGTCATTTTTGAGCAGTTTTATTCTTGGAAAGTTGGATACTAGGAACAAGGAAGGTTGTTTGAAACCTCCTCATAGATATTTTTGTATAAGCTATTTTTAGTTAATTAAGAATAGTATTTAAACCCTTCTCATGCATTCAGAGAAGGGTCTAGAATTTTATTAAGAACATTTACAAAGAATGCTCTATCGTAAGTTTGTAGATGCCTTGATGGAATCATGAAACATGGTATTTTCAATCAAATATCTTTTTGTTAATCACTGTTGATGCACTATTGTATTCTTTAGGGTACTTATTGGTAGAAGATTGATTATGGCCTATTATCACTAGTCAAATGAGCAGAATGGTACACATCTGGTACTTTTATCATGTTTGCTAAATATGTGTTCTAGTATTAGTGATAAGTTTATGTTACATGAATTATGTATGAAATCTGCCACCTTTGTTTGAAGTGTCAATTACACTATTTTACAATATCAGAATAGAGACTGTCCTATTTTATATATGATCATTAGAATATGCAATATGATTTTAACAATTCTTTTGATTAACTATTTTCTTAAAGGAATCATTTTACAATATATTAAATCTATATAGTTTGTGATTGATCTATATCATCATAGATTACATGGACATCTTTTTATATCGGATAAAACCAACAATAACTCGGGTTAGATTAAAATAGATTTACTTCAAAGTTTTGCATCTTAGAATAAAGTTGTGTTAATTTCTAGTTATTCTTTTGCAAATCATTAGGAAGTCCCACAAATCATATAAACCCAAAACATTGGGAAATTGTTCCCATCACATCTAGTTGGAGCCACTATCCCAAATGGAAAAGGAGCTTCTCTAACGTCCAAACTGGGTGGTTATCCCCCTTGTTGTTGCCATAGATTTCTGAGGCATCAACATTTTTGGTGCCAGAAGAAGGGCCTCGACTATGAATGGCATATAAATCTAAATATCAAAATTGAAGCCTTCATAAGAGTCAATCCCCCTCAAAAAATTCTACAGCTTCTTAAGCACGTTTTAAGTCACCCACTCAGAAGTCAAGAGTTGTAGAAACTTTCCCCTCATCTTCTGAAGTATCTCAACACTTCTTCAGAATATAATCCAAAATATCTTGAAGTTCAGTCATCAGTTCATACATTAGAATGAATATCTATTTCTACTGAGAAGCCTGATAAACCCGAATTTTCTGAAGAAATTATTACTTCTGTGTTTAGAGAAACTGGTATCCTAACGTAACCAAAAAGTGATAAATTTGGAATACCTCCCTTTGAGTTTCCAATACATTCACAACATAAGAAAGTTCCTATGTCTAGATCCAAGTCTGATATAAGTGAGGTCATATCAAATTTCCCTCCATTTACTCCTTCATTCACTACACCTCCATTCACATCCTCTCATCTTTCCATTTCTTCCACTCAAACAATTAGTTCTACCACAAATAGTAGTAGTCCAGTTGTAAGTTCTATTAGGACCTAAATCTGCCTTAGGCTGAAGGAAGGCAAAATTCATGATAAGCATAAACCATGCTCAGTCTGGTAGCTAGCCCTACCAGAACGGGAGAGGGATCTCTCCAGGTCACGCTCAGTAAAAATAAAAAATAAAAATAGGTGCTGAGATGACACAAATTAAATACTGATTTTAGGCTAGTAAATGGATATGAAAAAGAGGTATTTGATTTGAGTGACTGAAGTTTCTGGGCTATAGGGGACCAAAAGACAGCAGGAGCTGAGAAATTAAATCAAAGGCACAGATTGTTTCTTGAGGCATGATAGGTAGGAAGTTTAGCAAGCAAATTTGAATAATATGGAGTGGAAAGATTGTTCGAGAAGCTGAAAAGGGCATAGGTGATGAATCCTTTTCAGACAGAAGAGGAACATAGAAAATGAACGCTTTCCCAAGGCAGAGCAAATAATAGGATTCTACCTCTCATACTTAAAAGCATTAAAATATAAATGATCATGAAATGGATGGTAAAACATAACATCGTACATATGAAACAGAAAGATGAACAAATTGCTAAACTCACACCACATGAGTCTCCTGAATCAGAGCTGTATCATTTCATTAATTCTCTGCTAAAACTGTACAGTGAAGCGCTCATTTCTTCCACGCTACTTCCAGAAATTCCAACCTTTCACAAATTATTTTTCATACAATAAATAAACCCGATCTGTGGGAAAACAAATCGATGAAGATAGGGAGTCATTTAATCATTATTAGCAAACTGAAGATGAAGAGCCAATCATCAGTTTTTGAAGATAAGCAGTGTACATTTTCTACTTGAATTTGCTAATGACCAAAGAAAAGGTGAAATCTATAGGTACAACTCCCTTTGAATCGCACATGGAGACAAAATAGGCCCCTTGGCTTATTTATCTGCCACGTTTGGATGTCATACGTTTTAAATTTGAGTGTTCGGTCTTGGACCGTTTGCTTTCCTTTACATTTTCCCTTTGAATAAATTTTCGAACCATTCATAATATTTCCATTTTTCTTTGGTGTTAATGTTTTTTCGATGTGCATATGAGCCAATCCACAACAAATCCGTGCATTTTCGGGCGATTTGGGTGAGTTCTGGAGATTTTCGGGCTTCCTAGTTCTGTGCTTTGCGCACTCTGCCCAGTGTGCCACGTCGTTTCAGTCCGTCGTGCTCGTGTAAATTTACACTAGGAAACTTCTCCCATTGCGTCGTGCTCCTCCAGTGTGTCGCGCCACCTGCTGTGCGTGTCGCACCGGCCTGTAAACACTAAATTCACTCACCCATTGTTTTCTCCATTATTTTCTTGGTCTCAATGACGTTTTTAGTGTGCATATGGAGTGTTTGAAACATCATAATGATATATGTACAAAAGGCTTTGAACTTCCACTCATAAATACTCACTGTTATAATGATTTCATTAGCACTTCCACATATCTCTTGTTTTCATTTGACTTTGGCTGAAATGAACTTGCGTTGTCAGCTTGCAGGGATGATTTGCAGTGGATCAAGGTGGCACCCAAAGTTTCATGACTGAAAACTTTTGAAAAATCACATATTTAAAAAAAAAATTAATGATTTCTTCTTCAAAACAAAGTTTTGAAGAAGAATCTGTCTTGAGCATTATTTGATGATGAATTTCTTTGAAATAAGAGACTTATTGAACCTTCCTTTGGCCTACAAGTATTATCGAAGCACTTTGAGAACGGCAATTTGCAAACCCTAGACCTAATGACCAAGTTGAATCTTTGCTTATCAAGCGATAAAAACAAGACTGTAAATGATTTCAAGACTGTCTTAATGAACTTTAATAAGCAGAGCTGAGCCAGTAGGACATGGCATAAGGGGTAAATGAGTGACTAGGTCCTTCCGTTAGAATATGGCATGCCCCTAGCAAAATGCAGCTGAGTGAATGGAGCGATACACCTAAAAATGAAATGCAAAAATAGTTTTGATCTCTGACGGAGGACTGACAAGACCAACTCTAACATTGGCTCCAATGGGGATGGTAGCTCCAGCTCCTTGGAGATGCCAAGAACTGCAAATCTTTTGGGAGAGCAGATAGTGCCTTTGTCCATTGGGCTATGGAGTCAAAACACAGAAACTGACATTATGCAGACAGACTCTGACTAAAGACTAAAACTGAAAACCATAATAAAACCAAACACGACTACATCATAACTAACAAACTAGAAAGATGCTCATATTTGAGCTTATTCATCAAACCTACTCTAATAACTTTTTCCACCACCCAATCAAGTGAAATGGAATAGCTAATGCAACCAGGTAAGCATCATGACTAATATTTGATTTCTTCCCAAATGCTTTCTGATGCGCAGGAAAAGGGAAGAACCGAAAGGCAACTCCGATGGAAACTTGGAATCAAGTTCACTGCTGATAAACTTGCAAAGCATGAATTAGCTGGATGACTTCAAGAATACTGCAAAAGAATCTTCATAAGCATCGCCATTGATTTTCATTGACACATTACTGCTATGGTCCAAGTAATTTTCATAGCTATATTTTAAAATTTTCCTCACATTTGTGCTGTCTTTCTTTGGTGATAGAAGTAGGCTGTCGAAAGGATCCTGAATTCCGTGAAGAACCAAACTCTTTTGCTGTTTCCAACCAGAACAAAAACCTCCTTTATCAATTTCCTCATGTGACTGCAAACTTTGGTATGGGCTATAAAATGAACCATCTATTAAACAAGACAATGAAGGTGACCTTTGGAATAGATTATTATCGACATTCTCTTTTGTCTCATGGTTGGCTGATGGAGAAAAAGTTTTACACCAAACAGAATCTAACACATGAGCAAAAGGATCGTCAAAAACTTGAGGGCACTACTGCAATGTATCTATTGAAACTGTATGACATCCTATTGGTTGTTCATCTTTTTCTTTAGAGATATTACGAAGATTCTGCCTTATAAACTAAAATACTTTGAAACAAAAGGGTATAGAATCCTCTTGCATCATTAGATCATGTATTTCAGCTGCCACACCTTCATTTGTAATCTGACCTTCAATCGTGCTTGATGGCTGCAAATATGGTGCTAGAGAGGGTTTTATATCCAAAATGATTTCATCAATCATTTCAGGGAAAGATTTCTTATTAACAACTTGCTCAAGAATTTCGCCATCTGTCTCATTTGAAGATTTACTATGCAATTTACCCCTCAACAACTGAAATGATTCAAAACAAAAAGGTAAGGAATTTTCTTGTATCATTTGATCATAAGTGCCAGCTTCTATGTCTTTATCTGTGACTTGACAATTAATGGTATTTGGGGGGCTGGAAATCTGAATATAAGAAGTCTAGAACAAAGTTTTCATCGCCCTCAAGAGGATCCAAATCAAGAATTGTTGAGAGCAGATGTCTGATTGCATGGAAATTGCCTCTGATGAACTGACATGAATCAAAGAAAAAAGGTAAAAATCTTTCACTTACTTCAAAATTTGCTGCACTTTCCTCATCGTTGTCATAGCTTATATGCATCAGTTGATCACTGTACTCGAGCTGCTGTAAGTGACCTTCCTTCTCCCAAAAACTAGCTGCCGATTTGTCTGAAAGATTAGCTTCTGTTTGGAGAACATAATCATCATCATCATACTGATCAAAATGAGGCAAATCATCAGTATAAAACACATCACCAAGCATACATGTCATATCAATAGGGTTTTCTTCTCCAAGATGATCTACAAAACAATGATTATGGCAACTAGGATAAGAAACCAAAAGTTTTAGATCATCCATTTGTCCATGAACATCATTTTCATTTTTTGCAGTCATCTTTCACACCATTTCTTCTGCTGCACTCACCAAAATGTCAAGCTTTTCCTGTGAAGGTGTCAATTTCTCTAGATCCACGTCTTTCATCTCTTCTTCCTTCAACCTTGCCCTTCTGATCAGCAAATGAGCCTCTACATTTATTGTGCTGTTCTACATCTCTTCCAGTGTTGCGACATTCCTTTCTCTCAGCTGAAACTCCATTTCCGGATCAAAGGCAGCCGTGTAGTGCTAGAGAGCAGATCTAGGAAGAGGTCTTATATCAACCAGCATTGAATACTAAACTTGATTAAATCTGGCTAAAAACTATTGTACTGTCTCCCCTGGCAGTGTTTTCAGCTAGCTATACTCTTCCACAATAAGGAAAAGGTTATGTCCGATCATCCACCTATCGAGAAAAATTTTGACGAACTCCTGGAAATCTGAGATGGCTGCATCAGGCAAGGCTTTGAACCAACTCTTGACTTTGCCTTGCAAAGAAAGAGCAAAAAGCCTAATACTAACATCTTCGTTATCAACTTCAAAAAGGTCTAGAAAAGTCTCAATGTTCTGCACATGTAGCTCAGCATTGAAATTTTTACATTCACCGTCAAATCTTAGCAAGTATAGATCATAGCTTTTGGGGAAAGCATGAAGAACAGAAGGTAAAACAATAGGTTTATAGCTATCTGGGATTATAAAAGGTGTAGGAGTATATCCAAGAGTTGTGGGATCAATTTTGTCTTCTTTAGGCTCATCCCTCTGAAGAGAGTTATCATAAGATATGGGAAAATTAAGGAGGCCAGGATCAAAGGGGAACTCAATATTTACCCTTTTTGAATAGGTTGAGTGAAGATTTTGATCACCTTTATCATACCACAAATTCTAAAAAACTTTCAGGACAGCTTCAAGAACAACAAAAAAGTAATTTACAAGAAAGAAGACTAGATCCTAAATACCATTCCACTTTGGATACCTGAACTTTGTGTAAGGTCCTTCCATTTTCGCAGATAAAGAGTCATTCCTCCAATGGAGTCACCATGAAGCACCGATTGTTGGATTCTTCAGTGAATGGAGTCGCTAGGTGAATGATTTCAGCCTTCGTATGTCTGATTGTTGTCCACCATCAACAATCAGCTCTGAGCTTGAGATATGCACTGGGGGCAAGACAATCTACCAGCAAACCATTTCGCTCCCTAGTGGAGTCGCCACTATGTTAGGACCTAAATTTTCCTTAGGCTGAAGGAAGGAAAAATTCAGGATAACCACAAACCACACTCAGTCTGGTAGCTAGCCCTACCAGAACGGGAGAGGGCTCTCTCCAGGTCATGCTCAATAAAAATAAAAAATAAAAATAGGTGCTGAGATGACACAAATCAAATACTAATTTTAGGCTAGTAAATGGATATGAAAAAGAGGTATTTGATTTGAGTGACTGAAGTTTTGTGGGCTGTAGGGGACCAAAAGATAGCAGGAGTTGAGAAATTAAATCAAAGGCACAGATTGTTTCTTGAGGCATGATAGGCAGGAATTTTAGCAATCAAATTTGAATAATATGGAGTGGAAAGACTGTTCGAGAAGCTGAAAAGGGCATAGGTGATGAATCCATTTCAGACAGAAGAGGAACACAAAACATGAACGCTTTCCCAAGGCAGAGAAAATAACAGGATTCTACCTCTCATACTTAAAAGCATTCAAATAGAAATGATCTGGAAATGGATGGTAAAACATAACATGGTACATATGAAACAAAAAGAAGAACAAATTGCTAAACTCACACCGCATGAGTCTCCTGAATCAAAGCTATATCATTTCATTAATTCTCTGCTAAAACTATACAGTGAAGCGTTGATTTCTTCCATGCTACTTCCAGAAATTCCAACCTTTCACAAATTATTTTTCATACAATAAATAAAATCAATCTATGGGAAAACAAATCGAGGAAGATAGGGAGTCATTTAATCATTATTAGAAAATTGAAGATGAAGAGCCAATCATCCATTTCTGAAGATAAGCAGCATACATTTTCTACTCGAATTTGCTGATGACCAAAGAAAAGGTGAAATCTATAGGTATAACTCCCTTTGAATCGCACATGGAGACAAAATAGGCCTTGTGGCTTATTTCTCTGCCACATTTGGATGTCATACGTTTTAAATTTGAGCGTTCGGTCTTGGACTGTTCGCTTCCCTTTACATTTTCCCTTTGAATAACTTTTCGAACCATTCATAATATTTCCATTTTTCTTTGGTGTTAATGTTTTTTCCATGTGCATATGAGCCAATCCACAACAAATCCATGTGTTTTTGGGCGATTTGGGCGAGTTCTAGAGATTTTTGGGCTTCCTAGCTTTGTGCGTCGCTCACTCTGCCTAGTGCGCCACACCATTTTAGTGCGTCGTGACCATGTAAATTTACACTGGGAAACTTCTCCCAGTGCGTCGTGCTCCTCCAATGCATCGCGCCACCTGCTGTGTGTGTCACGCCGGCCTCTAAACACTGAATTCGCTCACCCATTGTTTTCTCCATTATTTTCTTGGTCTCAATGACATTTTTAGTGTGCATATGGAGTGTTTGAAATATCATAATGATATATGTACAAAAGGCTTTGAACTTCCACTCATAAAGACTCACTATTATAATGCTTTGATTAGCACTTCCACATATCTCTTGTTTTCATTTGACTTCGACTGAAATGAACTTGCTTTGTCAACTTGCAGGGATGATTTACAGTGGATCAAGGTGGTGCCAAAAGTTTCATGACTGAAAACTTTTGAAAATTCACATATTTAAAAACAAATTTAATGCTTTCTTCTTCAAAATAGAGTTTTGAAGAAGAATCTCTCTTGAGCATTATTTGATGATGAAATTCTTTGAAATAAGAGACTTATTGAACCTTCCTCTGGCCTACAAGTATTATCGAAGCACTTTGAGAACGACAATTTGCAAACCCTAGACCTAATGACCAAGTTGACTCTTTGCTTATCTAGCGATAAAAACAAGACTGTAAATAATTTCAAGACCGTCTTAATGAACTTTAATAAACAGAGTTGAGCCAGCAGGACATGGCATAAGGGGTAAATGAGTGACCAGGTCCTTCCGTTAGAATATGGCATGCCCCTAGCAAAATGCAGCTGAGTGAATGGAGCGAGACACCTAAAAATGGAATGCAGAAAGAGTTTTGATCTCTGATGGAGGACTGACAAAACCGACTTTAACAAGTTCTACATCCATACCCACTACTTCTGGATCTACTTCTATATCTTCTGAAATCCTAACTCAAGTTATGGCTAATCAGCCTTGGACTAATCTTGGTGCTTTGTTGTTTTCAAACCCACATCCTCTCCCAGATCATCCAGAGAAATGGTTACCCAAATACAATCCAAACGATGGTCTTCTAGCTGAGGAACACATCAAAAATTTTATTTTGGCCATGAATTTGAATGGGGTTGCACATGAAGATATTGTAGTGAGAATGTTTCCCTATACTCTTAAAGGATCTGTAGGATCCTGGTATATTTCTCTTCTACCGAGAACTATAACACACTGGGTAACTTTTGAACGACTGTTTCTTGCAAAATTTGGAGATGATAGAACTGTGGCATCTTTAATCAATGCTCTCTCTCTAACCTAAAAACAAATTCAGGTGAAAGGATCAAATATTTCAATTCCAGATTTAACAAGTTATTAAACAAAATCCTAGCTGCCTCTAAACCTGTTGTTGGTGTAAAAATAGAGTGGTACATTTCTGCTTTACCTTCTAATATAGCCATTTTTGTAGATAGAGCCAATAAGGCTACTGTCTCAGAAAACATGAAAGAAGCCCTATTTGTAGAAAATAGAATTTTAGCCTTAGAAAAACGATCTGAGATGGAACATAAGAAATCTGAAAAGGTGACTTTTAGCCAAGAATCAAAAAAGGAAACCCCAAAGGATCCATTCGATCTTAAAGGTCTTCAAAAATTCTTGAAAACTATGTCAAATGATATGATTGAAATAAAGAAACAAGTAGCTGAATCTTCAGTTCCTAAGAAACCATATCACTCATACAATAGAAGTCTTGCTTCACTATCTCAACCTCTGAATGTGATTTCAAGTGCCGAATCAAATCAAGATGTTGAAGACGCCTCAACAACTAAACAAGAAATAAAACTTGAAGAAGAAGTCGAATTGAATGGGTTATGGGACTTGATTCTTCCCACTGAAGAAGAAAGAGAAGCTATGCCCGTATCTACAAGGAGAAAAACGTTTTCTGACTCAATTATACCTGTTCAGAAACAAAAATCTCCTCCCACAAAGGACAAAACAGTGAATAAAAAATCTAAAACTGTTCAAACTGATCTTATTCCCTAGATAGTTTTAAAACTCTGATAGTTTCAGATATAATGGAATATAATATAGTTGAAGACATGAAAAAGATTAAAGAAAACATTTCATTATATGAAATGACCAAATTGAAACAACAACAGAAAATCTTACTGAGATAGCTTAAGGCAGTTCCTGTAGATCCCATGCCACCACCAGTTATAACCCAAGTTGACAAAGGTATGGGAAAACCTCCCTCACCTTCAAACAAGGTAAGCCCAGATGATCTTGTGTTTATTGGTGATATATCTAAGTCTCAAACTCTTTTCCTTTTGACTTATGAAATTTTTAATAAAAATGTTCATAATTGTCTCATTTATTCAGGAGCTTCTTCGAATATCATGCCAAGATTGGTGTGCACAAAACTTAGCATTACCCCTCAAAACTCTATTGTGCATATAGTCCAATTAGACAGAACAAAAGTTGAGGTTGTTGGAGAAATGTTATCAGTATCAATTAGATTATCATCCAACCCAAAGATGCTGCAAGTGATTGATGGCTTAGTAGCAAACATCCCTAAATTTTATGGTCTAATTTTAAGCAAGGATTGTTTTGAGAAACTGCATGGATATTTTGCAACCGATTGGTCACCATGTGGTTACCATATAATGGTAAACCAAATCAAATTAGAGTTGATCATGAAAAATTCATGAAACATACAATCACTAAATTAGATGGAGCAAATGAGCTGGTGATTTTCACTAATAATATGATTGGAAATTATTCCACGAAATCATTCCTTGGCTCATTCAATGCCCAAACCTCACCTTTCCCAGAAAATATTGTTACTTCTCAGGTTGACTTTTTTTCCAATCAAACACTTATAAAGGTATTAATTTTAGAAATAAAAGTTTAAATCATTCTTTATTCTGGAATCTATACTTTGATGGATCAAAATTAGATGATGGTGCAGGAGCAGGTTGCATTTTAATCAATCTGCAAGGAGAGAAAACAATGTTAGCTTGCAGACTTGAATTTCAATGCACGAACAATACTTCTGAATATGAAGCATTGATTCAAGGCCTGTACAAAGCCATTGGGCTAAAAGTTAAATATTTGTAGGTATATGGGGACTCTGAAATAATTGTTAAGCAAGTCAGGAAAACAATTCATTGAATTTCTAGACACCTAAAACATTATAAAGCATTAGCTCATACCCTCACTTCTCATTTCACTGCATTTAATATTTTGACAATCCCTAGGTTAAAAAATGCAAGTATTGATTTACTTGCCAATGTAGCATCTAAATTGATACCGTAAGAAGAATTTAGTCGAGATATATTTTTGATTGAGTTGATTTTTAGGCCTTCCATTCTAGATAACTTAACAATTTGGAGACCGTTTAATAATGATACAAATATAATCGAATTTCTTTCATTAGATGGATCATATGAAGGTCAAATCGTAGATGACACTGAACATGACCTACAAATTCAAAATAAACACGATGAAAATATATTTAGATGACATCACTATCATTCTAAAAATAGAAACAACCATATTAGTCACCTAAAACAAATTCTTGAGAGATGTGAGAAATTCGACATTTCTTTGAATCCTAAAAAATCTTATTTCACCTTGGCAGAAGGTAAACTATCAGGATTCGTGGTATCTAAGAAAGCAATCTATATTGATCCTGATAGGATTCATGAAATTGAAAACATTCCCCTCCCTCATAACAAAAAAACGATGCAATCATTTTTAGGACAAATTACTTTTGTAAAAAGGTTTATTCTTGATTTTTCTAAAATCATCTTACCCCTATAGTCAATGATCTGAAAAATGCAACTTTTAAATGGGGAAGAGGCGAGAAATATTCTTTCGAGTTAATAAAGAAAGCCATCATTGAGGCTCCTTTCTTAACAACTCCCAATTTCCTAAAACCATTTTTATTATACACATTCTCTTCTAATACCTCTTACATGGAAGTTTTGACACAGCTAAATGATCAGAATGTTGAAGCACCAATTTCATTCTTTAGTTCTAACTTACAAGGTGCTGAACTAAAATTTTTAGCTATGGAGAAACATGCCTTTGCTATATTTAAAACTTTAAAACATTTCAGACCTTTCCTCCTAAAAACACACACTAAGATAATAGTCCCTCACCGCGCTATAACGCAGCTGTTAATACAACGAGAAGTAGGAGAAAAAAGAGCAAATTGGGTTACTATACTTTAGGAATATGATGTAGAAATACATCCTGCTAAAATTATTATAGGTCAAGGTTTTTGCAGAATGCTAACCAGAGCCTCTCATTTACCAATAGAGGACGATCAATCTACTGAAGTGCAATTATCTAAGGAAAGCCTCAACGATTCTGAATCACAATATGTTGATATGAATTTTTTCTTGAAAAACGGACATGCTCCATTATATCTCAAATATATAGCTAAGCGTGCTCTAAGGCTTAAAGAAAATCAATATCAATTAATTGATAATGTGTTATTTAGAAAAAACTATGATGTTGTATTATTAAAATGTTTAGAGAAACCTGAAGCTGAAAAGGTGATGCAAGAAATACACGATGGGCCAGCTAGAGGTCATTTCAGAGGAAATACCACAGCACATAAAATTATGCATGTTGAGTACTATTGGCCAACCCTTTTTAAAGATGCACATGAATATGTGAGGAAATGCAAAGTATGTCAAACTGAAGTAGGAAGATAAAGGAAAGCAACACTCCTGTTGCAGCCAGTAAATATACAGCAACCATTTGAACAATGGGGATTAGATATTATTGGTGAAATAACTGCAACCTCCTCCAAACAACATAAGTATATTCTAACTACAACTAATTATTTTACAAAGTGGGTAGAAGCTATCCAATTGAAGGTAGTTAACACCTAAAGGATTACGGATTTCATTAATCAGTTTATAATTACTAGGTTTGGCCTCTCAGCAGCTTTAATGTTTGATAATGCATCTTAGTTCTCCAGAAATACTATGGTAGAGTTTGCTTTGAAAAGAGGTTTTAATCTTAAATACTCAGCTAACTATTATCCTGAAGGTAATAGTTTAGCTGAATCTACAAACAAAAACCTGATTAGAATTATCAAATGGACTATAGAGAAAAATCATAAGAACTAGCATAAAGCACTAATATTTTCTCTTTGGGTAGATAGAATCACTTAGAAGGCCTCAATAGGTACTTCTCCATTTGTATTGGTTTATGGGGAAGAAGCAATTCTACCCACAAACATAACAATAGCATCTCTTGCTTTAGTTCAATTTATTGACGAAAACCCTTCTTCTTCTCTTCAAGTTAGATATGGTCAAATCCTTAGATTAGAAGAACAGAGGGAGAAAGATAGAGCAACACATGCTCATCATCAGCAAATAGTTAAAGCTTCATTTGATACACCATCCACCAGCCCAAGAACTTTTGAAATTGGAGATCTTGTGTTGAAATGGGATAAGGCATATCATAATGACCAAGACGTCTACAACTAGAACTTACAATTAGACTAGTCTACTTATGGTAGAACTAATTGTTTGAGTGGAATAAATGGAAAGATGAGAGGATGTGAATGGAGGTGTAGTGAATGGAGTAAATGGAGGGGAATTTGATATGACCTCACTTGTATCAGACTTAGATCTAGACACAGGAACTTTCTTATGTTGTGAATGTATTGGAAACTCAAAGGGAGGTATTCTAAGTTTATCACTTTTTTATTGTGTGTGACTAATCGGTTGCGAAATATCCATGTAGTTTCTCATACCAATCCCTGCTTAAAATTAGACCATAAAGGAGACAAGTTAGACAAGTTTATTATAGGAGGCATATCATAATGCCCAAGACATCTACATCAAATAGTTTGTTGCAAAGTTCGTAAAGGAAAATGAAGACCCATTTCAAATGATATAGGAATGGAGGAGAAGATACAATAAATTCAAACAAGATAAAATGGGTATGTACCCCATTACTTCTTTGGCCAATCCTTATAATTTTGCAGCTTCTATGCTATGTAAGTTGTATGGCCTCCCTGATAATTATAAGTTCTCGATCAATTGGGTTCCGTTAATTGAGGCTTGTGTTAATTCTCACATTATGAATTGGCAACCATTTTGTTTGACAATTTGGCCAAAGTGATTACTGTATATCACCAAACTAGGGTTTCCTCCTCTCGAGTAGTTCCCCAATTCTTCATGTCTGCATATATCTTTGATTTTTTTTGTTTCTACACTCATTTTCGAACCATGGGTTGGAAATGGACTACCAATGATCCTATTCCTATCTTCCTAAGTTATAAGCAAATGTGGGAGCATGTCTACATTCCACATTTTCAATAAATATGCCAGGGAGTTTTTCTTCCCTTACATTAGTTAGATTTTAACAGAAGATGTTTGAGATTCACAAAAGAAGCTCTCACTAACCTCCAAGCAATCAGAAGGTACTTTCTTGAAGAATCCTTCTCTTATATCAGGTTATTTGGTAGCCAAGCTTTCCCACATGTCCTTCCTATGTATGTATTGGATAAATTACTAGCAAGAGAAGTAGCATACCAAACGGTAGGAAATGGCCTCACAAAAACAATGAGGGAAATGAAGAAATATTTATGGCCAAATTTTCCCCTTAAGTGTGGGTCATTTACCCTTCTTAACTATGGTCATGCATATAAAGAGTATCATCATATGCAGTCATTAAAGCTCCCCATTATACTAGCTAGGCCTTTTGATCCATAACATATAACAAACAAATTCACCCTTTTAGTTAAGATCAAACCTATAGCTCATGCAATTGATGAGTTTGAAGATTTATTGGAATCTGTCAAGGACTTTGAGTAGATTCTAAATGCATCCAAGATAAAGTTTGACACAAAGAAATTCAAAAGATTCCAAGAGTTTAGAGGACAGAGGTTAGAATACCTCCCACAAGAATTTTGTATTATTGATCATATAATTGAAACCAAGTCTCAGAAGAAAAATAAGCCAAGCACGTCATGAGAGCAGGAAGCAGAAACATATGAATTGGAAAAGTTGTGGGATGCATTCAATGACAAACTATAGGATACCCCTAAGGTGTCATCAACACAAGAAACTGCAGGATTTCAGACCCTACCAGGGCAAATAGCACTAGTGACCACTGAAGGTCCAAAAACAAGTTTCCATGATACAGAGGTAATCCCTACAGATCCAACTACTGAAATTGTTTTGAATGTAACAAATATCCCCCCTCTGGACATATTTTACAACCCTCTTCATAAATTTGTTGTGAAAAGACAGAGGAAGAGGAGAAGAATTGAAACTCCCTCAGAGCATGAATTTATGGATGTCCTATGGAAGGACACATAAATAAATCTGATTGAACATTTGACTCGGCTATCTCAATTTGCCGAAGCCTTTGCTACAACAACAATCGACAAAGCAACCAAAGTCTCGGTTTTGATTAAAGAAGAGGATGATCATATCACATTATTACTATGATAGTTAGATGAAGAAAGAGCCATCATGAACTGTCAAGTAGAGGAAAAGCTGCATAAGCTACAACAGCATATTGAAGTACTGAAAATAAGTCATGAAAATGACTTATCTGCTAAAAACAAACAAATCCAAGAGTTAAACAGTGACCTAGCAAAGTATAAGGATATTCCTACTGCAGAGGAATTCATTAATGAAGCTTTGACATTGAATACTTTACTGACAAAGTAAAAGCATATCTTTCTCCAACATATATCAAATATCATTCCATCTCTGAATACTAGTGAACAAGAAACAAACATCATTATCGACCAAAGAATTGAGTTCAATGAACTTAGTTCTAAGATCTCTGATTATATTGAATGGCAGGATTCAGATAAAGGGAAAAGTTCAAGTCTCCCGAAGATCAATGAAAGGCATAAGGATATTCTATTCACTAATTGGGACTCACAAGTGAAACAGGCCAAACTAGCAATAGCCAGAGCATCGAGTATTTCAAAGAGCGTTGTCAAAACAATAAATCACATGCTGCACACCTCTAACCTTATAAACAAGGATGATCCAAAAAAACTTCCTTATCTTAAAGCATTAGATGATAATTGGAAGAATAAGAGTCAACTACAGAAGGAAACAATTGAGGGACTGTCAAAGATCGACTGGGAAGCAGTATGGCAACTTTTGTTCAAAGCACACAGTCAGATCATGACCTTGAATTGCTCCTTGGATTCAGTACAGAGAATGCTGCCACCTTTACATGATGCCATATTTGTAGGGCAGTTGAGAACATAATTCAGGATGCCACCATAAGTGAGGCCAATGTTCGATATTTGTGAGCTAAGAGGGAAAGATGGAAGCAGTGATTAATCATTGAAGACCTGACTCATTTTTTAGCAATTTTATTTTTGGAAAGTTGGATACTAAGAACGAGGAAGGTTGTTTGAAACCTCCACATAGATATTTTTGTATAAGTTATTTTTAGTTAATTAAGAATAGTATTTAAGCCCTTCTCATGCATTGAAAGAAGGGTCCATAATTTTATCAAGAACATTTGCAAAGAATGTGATATCGTAAATTTGTAGATGCCTTGATGGAATCATGGAACATGGTCTTTTCAATCAAATATCTTTTTCTTTTTTTTTATCGCTGTTGATGCACTATTGTATTCTTTGGGATACTTATTGGTAGAAGATTGATTATGGCCTATTGACACTAGTCAAATGAGTAGAACGGTACACATCTAGTACTATTATCATGTTTGCTAAATATTTGTTCTAGTATTAGTGATACGTTTATCTTACATGAATTATGTATGAAATCTACCATCTCTGTTTGAAGTATCAGTTACACTATTGTACAATATCAGAATAGAGAATGTCCT
>APFE030507937.1:22327-32853 GCA_000404065.3 Pinus taeda | reverse complement strand
TCTAACCTCTGGTCTACCCTCCAAGCTACCTATTTCTTTGCGCAATTTTTATTGGGGTCCAGTACAGCCACTTGTGTGAATTGGCCTCTTCACACACTCACTAACCTCTGATCTAACTACACAATCCTAAAGGAGACAAATCCTTCTCCATGGATGAGTTTCCTTTACAGGAAAATTCCATCCAATTGATAATACACTATCCTTCCTCTGATCTCAAATGGGTCTTTATCTGAACTGACATGCATGAGTTATTCATGAGAGAATATTTAGTTATTTGAAGTGTAGTAGTTATATGCAAGCATGCATTAACTAACTGAAATTACTTAATTTAAACAAACTGTTTAAATCAAATATAACTGGACTTGACTCAGTTAATTGAGCCAACTAATTACTACTCAAACTAGAACTCATCCTTATCTCTTTAACTGATGGATAAATTCCTCAATTAATAGAGAAACTGTTGCATGTCCTCACATAAACTTCATGTTTGATTTTTCACAACTAATTAACTCATGGTGAATTAATTAATTTATTTTCAAACACCACGGATGCAGGTGGTAATTAAGGAAATCAAGATTATGATACGGGGTGACAGCAAAAGTGATGGCCACTCGGCCCCCTGCAACCATTCCAAGGCTAGCCTGATTAATCCTCACGGCACCACGCAGGTGGCATTTAATGCCTGCTCTGGCTGAGGTGAATTCATCAGCTGCATAACCATGGCTCTGACAATTCAATCGACCATTGTCCCTATGTTCCAATATGCATGCCCTCTACAAGAAGAAACGTCGACTGAAAGAACCACTACAGGCTGCAGATGCTGGCTTGTTTGCTGTTTGTACTTGGGTAATGGCTTTCACCATTCCCATACTCACTTCTGCTCTTTGGCTCAGCACTCTGGCCTCCTCAATTCCCCTCATCACTCTATAAATTCCGCTCAACATTCCTCTGTTATCTCTTCATCCACCCCCTCTGACTCTGCTACTGCGCCTACCTTCAACATGGTGCACCACCGCATGCGCAGCCATCGTGGTGGCATGCGAGGTGGTAGCTCCCACTCCTCTGCTTCACACAGACATAATTTGACCTCCCTAGCATCCTTCGCTGATAATCCCAACCAATTCCACACTGTTGGTCACTATCCAAACACCAGAAGTGGCAGAGGAAGAGCTTGCCTCCTCTGCTCCAGATGTGATGAGGCAACCATGCACACTGTTACCTTCCGACTGCCTCAGCATCATGTCCCCCATACGAAATAGTTCTAGTTTAGGAGCGACATGAATCACTCGGTCATAGTTTCCATCATCTCCATCTGCATTTCTGAAGAGCTTGAGTCGCAAACACCCCTGAATACTTCCCTGGAGGAGACGAACAGAGCAGGTCCTAGCCGGTATAGAGACGACCTTGACGAGATGAATGGTAATGGAGGTCGGCATAAAAGACACAAAAAATTCATTATTGGTAGCTCGCATGGTGCTTCAGGAGCTCCTAGTGACATGCGAGCCGTTAACAATAGTCTGGAGAATGCGTCGCGCCCTCAGGAAACATATGGCAGCAAGGAGGGAGATCATCAGGCTAAGAAAGACTGACAAGCAGACAACCTGGATGACTGGGCATGTCCTATCGTGGAGGAGCCTACTCCAAATGGCCTGGCACCACGTGTCACTCCCAACAAGTGGTAGTTCACTTAGTTCTGGTTCTTGTTCTGTTTTGCTTATGTGTCCTTATGAATTTTTGCTGGCTAGGTAGTCTAGTCAGAACTTTTTGTGGTTTTTTTTTGGGTGGTTTTCCCTGTATTGAGGATGCTTTGTTGTTCGCTGATAGGTTGGCCTATTCAAGAACTTCTAAATTAAATTTTTGGATGTATAATGGACTGGTTTCCCCTGTGTAGGGGTAGTCTCAGACTTTTCCATGGTTGTATGTTAATTACAGCCGGAACCTTGTACAACTAGGCTACTATGTAACCTTTTTTGTATTATATAGATAGATTAACCTCATTTAGAAAAAAAATAAATTATTTTCAAACAGCTGTTAAGTTCAAATTCAAATTTTACTTCCTATTTTAGTCTAGGGACTGCCTAAAATTGGAATCCATCCTAAACTGCTAAAAATAGAAATGTTATTTTTAGCACTTCCATTTTTCATTCCCTGTTGCTCAATCTAGCACTGGTACCCAAACTGCTATTTAGAGCAGTGCTATTTTTAGCACTTCTATTTTTAGCATTTCTTGTTGCCATTTTCAGCACTTCCTCTCAACAAGAAAGGCATTCAATTTGAACTTGATCCTATACCTTTGGAATGTTCTGCATAAAACACTTCTACCAAGTGTGGTTGCTTCTGGATCTCTACAAACAAAAAAAACTCCCCACTAACCTATATATTGGGCTAGAAACATACTTTGATGCTGAAGCTCTACCTGCTATTGACAAGTTCTCCCTCTTTGACCTATGATCTACTGCAACACTCCATGCATCTCACACCGTTGCACACCTCTCTATGCCATCCTACACTAGTGCATCACTCTTGTGCCTCTCATATTGTTGCAGCCTACTAGCTCTACACAGTCCTGGGACTCTTGCACTATAGCTCTCTCTGTTGCTCCATCCACATCTATCTATACCCACTCAACTAGTCTCGCTACTCCTCGTCGGGGCTCCTGTAGCAAAGTTGAATCAAAGAGGTTGGGTACCTCAAGGATCCTGCCCCTATTCCAGCCTACTTTAGACTATCACTCCACATCGCCCCACCTCCTACCTAGAGGTATGGATGCATGTGATCCCTCTACCCACCTGGCTCAAAATTCCCCCCTACTAGAGGTCTTTGCATGAGTAGGTGTCTCTACTTGATCTCCTATCAACTTCTCTAGTTGTGGCTGCTCCACAACCTCCTAAAGTTGCTTCACCAATCATGGCTCCTTCACAATCGTCTGAGACTTCTTCTGGTGCTGCATGTTGAGAGGTAATGTACTCTCCCTCTCAACCACCAAGTCTCCATCAATTTCCTTGCTCCTCAAGGCTTTGCATGCATCTTGAACCTCAAGGGAATACAGTTTCTTGACCCATGAACCAAACTGCTTCACCTATCCAGTGGTGATTTGTCGAAGGAAAACCTTTCCCTTACTAAAGACTACATCATAGCCTTTGTCTTCTAGCATCACGATCGACACCAAATTTATCTTCAGTCCTGGTACATACTTGACCTCGATCAAGGTAATGCGAGTTCCATTCTCGCTCTAAAAAATAATTGTGCCTACACCTAAGACACTATACTTTTCATCATTATCTAGCAGTATGAGTATCTGGAGATCTTTCTCCTCCAAAGTACTAAACAAACTCTTGTCACCGGTCATGTGGAAAGAAGCTCCACTATCAAGAAGCCAACCACTTCCCACCATGGATGAAACCATGCATGCGAACAGTGTGAAATCCAACTTGAACTGTGAGGCCAGTGCCTCACCTTCTAATCCTTCCACAGATCCCTTATTGGATTTCCTCAGTGGAAAATTTGTAGCAAAATGGCCCACCTCATGACAACGAAAGCATCGCACTTTCGATTTCTAAAACTTCTTCCCACCTTGGGAAGAACTAGATTGGGATAGAGAATCTTTCTCCTTCCCCTTCTTCACCTTACTCGCTAAGGTGTATTTTTCTTCATCCTCTATGGATGAAGAAACATCTCTCATGCTTCTTTTAATCCCTTCCTGCATCAGATCTGACCAAAGTCATTCCCAATCTGGCAGTTTGTCTCTTCCATTAACCAAGTCCTCGTAGTTATGCCAACTCTTAGGAAGACCAAGGAGTGCAAGACTCACCATGTCATCATCAGCTGTCATGATCCCTACACCTCCAAGCTCATCTCCGCTTGTGGTGAGCTTGTTCAGATACATAGAGATCATGTCGCCCTTTTCACACTTGATCTTCCGGAGTTTGTCCTTCAGTGCCAGCTTCCTCTGATTGCTGCTATTCTGATATAGATATTTCAATGTTTTCCACATTGAAAACATGTCTCCTTCCCATGGAGGCTCGATACAATGTGGTCTCAAACTCCCTCCAGGAGGATTCTCCTTGCTCTAGCCACACATTTCTTCCATTGTTCTACTTGAGTAGCATCAGTTGGGTTGGGGACTTCTTTATCTATGAAGTCCTTTAGACTGTTATCCTCTAATACCACCTCCATGTGATCCTTCCAGGGTATATAATTCGAGTTTCCACCAAGAGAATACTCGATTCTTAAACCACTGAATGCCATAGGTGAAATTGAGATGTGATAAGAACTCGATTTCTATCTTCAAGAACCCAACCTCGAACTTCTCCTTCTTGTATACAGTTCTTCGCTTTGATCACCTTTGCTCTGATACCATGTAGAAATTCCCACTATAGATCAACGGATTATGCAACATACTAAAACACAATACAAGATCTACTTCTACAACACTTTGCGGAAGCTTAATCAAATTGAGCAACATCAATTGAACACATATAACTGATAAGAAGGAATCAATCACACATAACACAGAAGAAATATCCAGGGGAAAGCACCATCCTAAAACCCCATCTCTATATTATCATACAAGTGGAAATATAACCAATATTAAAAAAAGAATATTCTCAAAAGCTATCCTGCTCTCTCTACAATGCCTCTGCTACTCATAGACAGTCAAAGGCCTCTATCTAACCTTTGGTCTACCCTCCAAGCCTCCTATTTCTTTGTGTAATTTCGATTGGGGTCTAGTGCAACCACTTGTTGTTATAGACATATTTGGGCACTACAACCCCAATCACATATGTCCATAAAGTAAGGGCTTATAAGTCCCTAAAAGTGTTGTTTCATACCCTAAAGGAGCAAGGTCAGATGATTACATCATCTCCCAGAAGTTCTCCATGAAAAACTTCTCAGAGCTAGTCAAAACTGGACCATACAGACTGCTCAGTGCTAAAGGTGCGATGCATCTCACCTGCCACATGCAAAAAGTGTGATGCATACTAAAAAGCCCTTCTGTGGGGTGTGATGAGCGAGAGAAGACAAATGGCAAAAGCAATTAGCTAGGTGGAAACCCAGAGAATCTTCTAGAAACTGCCCATTTGACACTTGCCTCTATGAATTCGCCCAAGGATGAGTAAGAGATCATGAATCTCCAAGTGGAACCAAGAGCTATCAGAGAGAGGACACTAATCGAAATCCCAGAAGCTAACTCACCCACCTGCAAACATCTATATATGGATCCATCATCCTAGAGATCCAAAGGCTGGAATTTTGCATCTTGTAAGGAAGTGCTGTTGGTTTCTTTGTGGAACATGATAGTGTTGGGTGATCTAGCTTTTCATGAGGTGAAGAAGGGCTTTCATGCTGGGAGGATGACGCTGGGTCAGATCAATGGGTTGTAATCCTCTCTTTTACTACTTCTATCAATAAATCTATTTGAGTTTTCCTACATATTCTTGTATGTATGAGTTCATATATGCATTTGTATGGTCAATATATATTTGGTCCTATATTGTTTATGATTGTAGATCTCTATGCTTTGATGGTATTATGTTGCTTTGACTCTATAGGTGTTCTTTGAAGCAGGACAAGCAAGGAAGGAGTAGCAAAGATCTATCAAAGGAGAGAGGAAACAAGCAAGGAGCCAAGCGGAAGATTGAGGTTGGTACTCTCTGCTTCTCTCTCATCTACTTCACATAAAGGAAAACACAAGTAACTTTAGTTTGTTTGTTTCTAAGATAGCTACCCATCTTAGTGGGACTAGCAACTTTGAATTGACACTAGTTTTCCCGATAAAAAAATGACGACTCCACTGGGGAACGAATAGCTTGTTTGCTTGTTTCTGGTTTGTTTACTTTATAAAATACAGACGGAGCCTGAAGTTATGCCAGCTAGCCTTCGAACTACTTTTGCTATGCAACTGCAAAGTAGATAAACGTTGCTTCAGTCAATCTCTGGGTTAGTTTATGAATTAAACATCTAACTTGCAAACATCCTAATTGCCCTGGTGGTGGCTCAAGTAACCTCATTAGATCAGCCCCTACACTTTGTATTTACTGACTATCATTAGCTCAGCCCAAATCCCTGAACTAAGCTACAAATTGTGACCAAAAACCAAGTTAAAGTCTCCTCCTTGGACCATCGCACCCTTTTGACAGTCTAGATGCATCGCAAATCGTGTGTGTAGTAGGTGAGATGCATCCTATTTCCCTATGTTACAGGTGCGATGATCAAATAAGACTGTTTCTGCCTCTAGATTTTGGTTTTTCTTCATTCTCTTTAGCTTTATTCAAGAGTTTTGCTGTCTGTGATCAGTATACCATTGTTGAAACTCCCTTCCTTTGCATTATTCAGCCTCCATTGTACAAAGAATTGTAAATGTTTTTATGTATTTTTCGCCATTTACAGTTCTCATTTACAAAGAAGTAGCTTAATCGAGCTGTCGTCTTTTGATTTGAAAGTGTCGCAAGTGTTGTTTTTAATCAAAGAAAAGAATCCTACTTTTTTTTATGGTCGATTACACTGTTAATCTTGTATTTGATTTGAATTAATAGTATTTCAAGCGTCGAAAGCAGTTTTCAAATTGAAGTTGAAAGTGTCATCTTAGTCTTCCTTTCATTTTTTAAATTTGAAATTGCAAAGTGTCGTCTTAGCCTTCCTTTCGTTTTTTTGAATTCGAAATCACAAAGTAGTCTTCCTTTTGTTTTTTTAATTCGAAATCTCAAAGTGTCGTCTTAGTCTTCCTTTTTTTTTTTGAATTTGAAATTGCAAAGAGTTGTCTTTGTCTTCCTTTCGTCTTTTGAAGAGAAAATTGTTAGTACTGTCACTTTGAGAGAAAAGATAGTTCAGATTGTACTCAACATTCTTTTTGTCATTCACACATTAAGAAAGTAGAAAATAAATACATGCATGTGCATTTGCATTTAGACTGCTTGTTGATTTTGATTTAGGACAGTGCATCTAGTGTGTGCTCTTTGCTCTATGTTTAAAGAATCTCGCTTCTCTTTCCTTAGTAGTTAGGATTTTCATTGCAAAAAGAAGAGTAAACGACTGTTTACCATCTTAGATTGCATTTTTAGGAATTTTATATCTACATCACGTGGTGAACCTTAAAGGAAAACTTCTTAAGAAAGATCAACTATAAAATAAATTCAATGAACATAAAAATGCTTTGGAACCTAACGCACAACATTTAGAAGTCTAGGCTAGAGACATATTCTAGCGTCGTAAACCCTGGTAACTATCGCTTTCATCGTAGGTTGGGTGATTCCTCCTCTTTGAGATAACAAGTGTCAATACAGACTTGTGCTCCCATGTACTGTCGAGTATATATTGGGAGACCACAATAGGCTATATACTTTATCCTTAGGAAGTTGTGTCTACCACCCCATCGATTGCAATGCATTGAACACAACATTCGGGAAGATTGACTGCTGTACCGTAAAAATTATTCTGCAGTTTTGTGATTGGTTTGGTAATCCCTCTGTCTAGATTTCCAGAGTAGTCTCTTTCATTCCTTTTCAAACTCCTTAAAAGAAAAGGTCCATCTGAGAAATTGTCACTTTAGGCTCATTAAAAATTGAAGGCGACTAGAGTCATCTTTATTTTTTTCTTGACTCTTAAAAATTGAAAAAGCAAGTTGTGTCAAAGCATCTAAAATTCATTTAATTCAGAATCACATTTTCCCCTCTTATTTTGAGTTGATCAAGTAATCTGCAATCATGGAAGAAAGTCAATCGAAACCCTGTCATTCGTGGAGACTAACGAGTCAACTATCTTTGACTCTGGAAACAAAACTATTCTGGACCAAGCGAACTCATTTAACTGGGTCAAAGTCCCCTCATTTGCTTGGAACTTGTGTTCCAACATCCTCAGAGACTCCAGTTACTCCAACCATTTTTGGTATCCCTGCGTCTATAGAAGAAGTTCTGTAGTCACAAGAGGACATTAGCACTAATACTAGTGTAATGGTAAACACTTATATTCCTGAACCAGATCCATCTAGGGCTGATTCAGAAGGTTTAACCCCTCCGACATCTATTGCTGTAGAGTCTACACCTTCTTCGACACCAGAAATATTTTACGGACTTGACGGTCTACCTCTCCCACCTAGATTGATTGCTATAGAAGAGATTGTGGAGGATCTTCCATCCAGTACTCCATTACATTTTAGAACTGGGATCACCATATATCCTTCTTTGTCAGAAGTTAGTCTCCCTTCATCTCAAGTTCTTGTAGAATCGCTAGGGAATCTTTTGGATAGACTCAATATGTCTAAACAACCATTGACATCTAGGACTGTGTCATCTGACACAGCGGAAACAGAACCTCCTGCTGCTACTCCAACAATGTTTGCTAGTGTACCATCTATCCCAACTAGTTCTCAACCACTAGATGGAGTCCACCCAGGGATTGTTTTGACAATATGGTCTGTTCTTGTTTGTTTGTTCGAAATAATATCTGGAATCTCTTATGTTGAGTCTAGCAAATTGATCCTTCACGACAGTATCAATTTGAGCAGTCCAGTCTCCAGAAGCCAAGCTTACCTTTCAACACTAGATTGCCACCATATGGGGGACAATATGCCTTTTCATTGTTCCCTCCAGGAGGACAACCATATGAGAGTTCACAATAGAATTCGGGTCATGCTGGAATTACATCTAGTGGTTGGGTGCCAATACTGCCTCAACAACCAAGAGTTGTATACTTAATGCAACCTAGTCTACCTATGTTGAATATCCCCACTACACCGGCTATTGTGACGGTGTCACAAGTACAAGCGTTGCCTGTTGTATGCCAACCTCAAGTTTCTCAGGTCGTAATACAACAACCTCTTGTTTCCACGACACAACCACAATCACCGATTAGTGGCTCTTTAATTGGAGCGACCCAGGCTCAAACGAGTACTATTACCCCTCATCTTGGTTAGACAGCCAGTATTGGACAACAGTAAATGGTTTCACAACCATGGCTGGTATAATATCAACAACCGCAATTCCAACAAGCTTACCAAGGACCTGAGCAACAAAGCTTTGCGGGTAATGGGTAGCCATATATTCAAAACAGTCAACATCAATCATATCATAATGGTTATGCCCATCAACCCTACCAAAGTTATCAACATCAATTACATTGTGCTGGTATGCAAAGACCCACTTCTCAGGCAATCCCATCTTATCCTGGGTATGCTTCGCCAAACTTGAATCAACAGTTTCCCTTTGTGGCGACCTTAGAGTTACCAGATCTAAATCGGCTAACAAACGATCCAATTGCTTATGCCCCTTGGTGGCCGATGATTCCTCATAAACTTCCGTCAGATATTCCTAAGTTTAATGGAAATTCGGGTGAAGATCCATCGAATCATGTGATGACCTTTCATCTGTGGTGTTCGTCCAACACTCTCAACAATGATTCGATTAGGCTTCACCTTTTTCAGCGAACATTAACTGGTTCGGCAGAAAAATGGTACATCAAATTGCCTAGAGCTTCATTTAATAAATTCAGTGCCCTTGCCACCACCTTTTTAACCCATTTTCAGTTACCGATAAGGTACAAAATAGGAATGAAGCTTCTTACCAATTTCAAGCAAACGACAGCAACTCACATATCTGATCATATTCATGAGTGGCGACATTGTCATAGAATGGTAAAAACAGATGTTCCTGATTAGCTGCTAGCTGAATGATTTATTAAGTCATTGTTATTTTCTATTACAAAAGATGTGGCAAAGGGAGGAGTCCTCATTGAAGAGAAAGTCATTGCTCATGCGCAATATCTAGACTTGATCTATACTTAGTTTGGCACACTCTATGACAAAATCCCTCATGCTCCTAGACCAGAGTTTTCTGTTCCTCCTCCTCCTAAATCAAATAAATACTCTCAAGTTGGTGATGGCGTGATAGGTACAACAAGCACGAAAATCGCAAATTCTACATCTAAGAAAGCCTGCACGGTTTCTGGTCAAAATGCAAATGAAGAACTTCTTGCCTTGGAGGTTAATGCTGTGTCGATCGACAATGGTAAAGAATCGAAGCAGCCAGGGGGAAAGAAGAAAAAGAAAGGGAAAAAGAAGAAGCAGGATAAGTCATCTCCTGAAAAACCTTCTGCAAACCCTTCTAGGCAAAGGAAACCCCCTGCGGGGTATCAGATATGCGATGAGGATCATTGGACGAGAGATTGTCCACATAAAGATGAAATTAAGAAATTCTTTAAGAGTTCAAAAACCTCAGCGGTATTGACTGATCCGTTTCCAAACCTAGGGGCCAATCTGGTTGCTAGTGACAATGCTTCCCCATCCCAAGTGCTTATGTTGTCCATTTCAAAACAGAAAAATGATGCTTTGATATCGACAAGGAATAAAGATTACGGGAATCCACAGCTGTCTAAAAACAAGGCTATTGATCAACCTAGTAGTTCGACAACAAATTTGACCGAAGTTGTGCCACCCATCATTCCTGAGCTAACGATAAATCCGCCGAAGGGAGTAGTACACAAATTGACATTTAATCCTCGTGCCAGAGTAGCACAGAATTATAATATAGTAT
>APFE030507937.1:0-20318 GCA_000404065.3 Pinus taeda | reverse complement strand
GAGAGTTTGTCTTGTTCAGCTTGTTAAAACTATCGAAAATGCATCCCTTTTGTATTATTTTACACTTTTTCGGACTTAAAGGATTACATTACGAAAAAGGAATATTGGAGTTTCCTTTCTGTCTCTTTTTAGACTCTATAGAATTGAAAATAATTGAGTTATCATTGTCGTTAAACTCATTAAAACAATAGCGACAAACTTGTCCACGCAGATAAGAGTAAGTTTCACTATCACTAGGCTCGTTAAAACATAGCGACGGGTTTGCCCGAAGGGAAAATTATAGAACAAGCATATGTTATCCTCCTCAAGCTTGAAAAAAATAAAGAGGTACTGGTCAGCAATGACTGGGGAAAAATTGGGAAGAAAACTTGAAGAAACTTTATTGGAAGCAAGTTGCTCTTAAACATGACACTTTCACTCCATCACCATGATTGAGTCGGGCTGGGTTAATGCTACCAATCCATTTTAGTGTCATCGATATGTTCAAGAGAAGTCACTCAGAAAATTCACCAACCCAGCTTGTGTCCTATCTACTACAATACCTTCATGCTTCATTCTTTCATGATTGCACCCTGAACCTTGTATCATCAAATCGTTTTCACCTCCATGAAACAATTTGCTCCGTTCTATATCGTAGATGTGGGATTCATTAATGCCCTCCTACGATAGGTCACTTCTTGTCGACATCAGCTCATTATCCAAGAAGTCGACCTAGGAACAACCCTTTCAGTACTTTGAAGCTTGCATGCCTCAATGGCAAGTTTCTCACTTCCACTGATAGGTTTACATCAATGGCCTTCGACTGAAAGATTTTGCGTGGTGTTTGATGCCAAGTCTCATTTTCACACCACACAAATTGTACTATCGTACCTTGAGGGTCATTATCGTTATTGGTGATTCCTCTTGCGCCTATTAATAGCTTACATCATTGGCTGGTAATCAGGTGATGTCTTTCCATGTTGGACTCCAGAACATCTTTTCACATGGATCGACTTGTACTTCGGGTGAATATTGAACGAGTTTGAAGACCCCAGATCTAGTTTTATCCATCTAGGCTACGATATATTCAGGAAACTAAAGACATTAAATGTACATCATTGCTGCATAGATAATCATCCAAACCAAAGGATGATGGATCTACTAGAATCATCAGTCTACCACACAGATGGTTTTCTGTCCTATTTACATGAAAATGAATTTATAAAGCTGAGCATGGGAATTCCCACCTCAACTAGATCATGAAAATATTATGAAGATAATGTATTGTATTGTATCTTATTACAGGTTGCCTTCCAATTCAAAAAACCTCGGATCCTCGTGATAAAGCATTTCACTCGACATCAAAAAGATTTACGACCTCATGTTTTAGGGGGCAACTGTTATAGACATATTTGGGCACTATAACCCCAATTGCATATGTCCATAAAAGAAGGGCTTCTAAGTCCCTAAAAGTGTTGTTTCATATCCTAAAGGAGCAAGGTCAGCTGATTACATCATCTCCTAGAAGTTCTCCATGAAAAACTGCTCAGAACTGGTCAAAACTAGACCATACAGACTGCTCAGTGCTAAGGGTGAAATGCTTCTCACCTACCACATGCAAAAAGTGCGATGCATACTAAAAAGCCCTTTTATGGGGTGTGATAAGTGAGAGCAGACAAATGGCAAAAGCAATTGGCTAGGTGGAAACCCAGAGAATCTTTTAGAAACTGCCCATTTGACACTTGCCTCTCTGAATTCACCCAAGGATGAGTAAGAGATCATGAATCTCCAAGTGGAATCAAGAACTATCAGAGAGAGGACACTAATCATCCTAGAAGCTGACTCACCCACCTACAAACATCTATATAGGAGCCCTCATCCTAGAGTTCCAGGCTGGAATTTTGCATCTCTAAGATGTGTGGTTTCTTTGTGGAACATCATAGTGTTGGGTGATCTAGCTTTTCTGAGGTGAAGAAGGGCTTTCATGTGGAGGAGAAGGGCAATCAATGGGTTGTAATCCTCTCTTCTACTACTTCTATCAATAAAGCTATTTGAGTTTTCCTCCATATTCTTGTATGTTTGAGTTGATATATGCATTTGTATGGTCAATATATATCTGATCCTATATTGTTTATGATTGTAGATCAATATGATTTGATGTTATTATGTTGCTTTGACTTTGCCAGTGTTCTTTGAAGCGGAACAAGGGAGGAAGGAGAAGCAAAGATATGTCAAAGGGGAGAGGAAACAAGCAAGGAGCCAAGCAAAAGACTGAGGTTGGTACTCTCTCCTTCTCCCTCATCTACTTCTCATAAAGGAAAATGCAAGTAACTTTAGTTTGTTTGTTTCTAAGATAGCTACCTGTCTTAGTGGGACTAGCAGCTCTGAATGGACACTAGTTTTATCGATAACACTAGTGTGATTGGACTCTTCACACACTCACTAACCTCTAATCCAACTACGCAGTCCTGAAGGAGATAAATCCTTCTCCATGGATGAGTTTCCTTTATAGGAAAAATCTATCCAACTGATAGTACATTGTCCCTCCTCTGATCTCAAATGGGTCTCTGTCTGAACTTACATGCATGAGTTATTCATGAGAGAATATTCAGTTATCTAAAGTGCAGCAGTTATATGCAAGCATGCATTAACTAACTGAACCTATATAATTTAAACAAACTGTTTAAATCAAATATAACTGGACTTAACTCAATTAACTAAGCCAACTAAATACTACTCAAATTAGAAATCATCCTTATCTCTTTAACTAATGGATAAATTCCCCAATCAATAGAAAAACTATTGCATGTCCTCACATAGACTTCATGTTTGATTTTTCACAACTAATTAAGACATGGTGAATTAATTAATTTATTTTCAAACAGCTATTAAGTTTAAATTCATATTTTACTTCCTATTTTAGTCTAGGGACTAACTAAAATTGGAATCCATTAAAAATAGCAATGCTATTTTTAACACTTCCATTTTTCATTCCCTCTTGCTCAATCCAGCACTTGTACCCAAACTGCTATTTATAACAGTGCTATTTTTAGCACTTCAATTTTTAGCATTTTTTGTTTCCATTTTCAACAAACGAAAATACCTCCTTTCTATATATAGGAGTCTAAGGGGTCATAATATAATCAGATCCAACATAACAATAATAATGTAAGGGCAAAATAGTAATAATATGGGGACTACATGGGTACGACAATATCATAAGGGGGTTGTACGAATAAAATAAGGGTTTACACTAGTAGTATAGGGGCCTAACATTCCCCTCTCCTTCAAAAAGTGTTGTCCTCAACGCTTGAGTAGTTCTTGATGCTTCTGTATAAAATTCTTGTCCTGCCATGTCGAATCTTTAGCGAGTAATTTATTCTACTTGAGAAGATACTCTGAAATTGATTGATTTCATAGCTATTGGGTTCTTGTTTTTGTGACTGCTTCAAGTTCCAATATGATTTTTCCTTCCTCTTCAAGTTCTGGCAATATTGTTTGAATTTGGATCTTCTATAACTTTTGAATGAGTGGCCACACTTCTTCGTCCTTCTTCCATTCATCCCTTGCTTCATTTATACAATCTGGTTGGATAATATAAATAGCACAAAACAATGCTTCCACATCCTCATCCTTTCTTGAGAGTGCATCTGCAACAAAATTTTGCTTCCCTTTTCTATAGATGATGTCAAAGTCGTAACCCAACATATTTGTGACCCATTTTTCTGTTCTTCTAAAGATAATATTTATTCTAAAAAGTATTTGAGACTATCCATTTTTTCATGATCCATTTTTACCTTGAAGTTTCTTCCCATTAGGTAAGGTCACCATTTCTTAAGTGCATGCAGTATTGCCAACATTTCCTTCTCATAAATAGCTTGCTTGAGATTTAGCCGTAAAAATACCCAATCGCCTACATCAAAACTTATTTCATTACAATGTTGATTTGCCTATTGTTTCATTCGATTCTGCACCAAAGTGGCATTATCCTTTAAAATCTGGAGAAATTGTTGATGCACGATGTGATCTTTCACTGCTTGAATCTTTTTCTTCTTGTTATGTCCTTCTATCTTGAGAGTTTGAGGAGTGGTAATTTCTTCCAATGCATTACAATATATGGTCAGATTCATTTCTTGATACTCGATGTGATCTTTCATTTATTGAACATTTTTCTTCTTGATATGTCCTTCTATCTTGATAGTTTGAGGAGTGGTAATTCCAACCAATGCATTACAAGATATGGTCAGATTCATTTCTTCTTTCTCAATGTGATCTTTCGCTTATTGAACTTTTTTCTTCTTGATATCTCCTTCTATCTTGAGAGTTTGAGGAGTGGTAATTCTTGCCAATGCTTTACAAAATATGGTCAGATTCATTTCTTCTTTCTTCGAGGTTGGTTCCTGGTGTATATCCTATTCTTTTGACGTTTCTTAATCCTTTTCTTCATCCTCTTCAAAATTCCATGTAAAATAATTTCTTCTTAGCACACTTATGACCTTTAATGCATTTGTTATCACAATTGTAACGAAGCCCTTTTGCTCTTTTTTCTTCCAATTGTTGTGGTGTCAACATTGTAGGTTCTAGAAGGCTAGGAGAAAAAAACACATCCATCTTTCTTTCCACTTTTCTTTCCAACCTGAATGAATTCTCTAATGAATCATGTTCCCAAAGATGAACCTCATGTTGAATGTTATCCTTTAAAGTCCCTATGGAGACATCAATCCTTTGCTTCTCTGGAATATCATTTTTCCTTATATTCAATTTCTGAATGTCATCAATGTTCTCTACCATTGAACACTTTTGTTTGAGATTTATCAATTGGCTAAAGAAGGTGTTTCTCTTTGTATCCTCATAATGTGCTATCATTTCCTTCGTCAAAATTGACCACGTAACAAGTGGTTTATAAGAACAAAGCCCTTTATACCATAAAAATTGATATGGTTCAAAATAATTAGATGCAATACATACCTTTTGTAACAGTGGTACACCATGTAGATCAAAATATTTCTCCATTTGTAGTATCTAATTTACCAGATCCTTGCCATCTAACTTCCTCATCTCGAGTTTTCTTGATTTTAGGAGCTCGTTCTTGAAAGGACTGTAACTTTGTAAGACCAGATCCTTGAGTTTTGGAATCGCGATCTACAGTAACCCTTCGCATCCTCCTTCCAATGTCACCAATATAATCAAACTTGGGTTCTCCAACAAAGAGTTATGGACAATCTCTTAAGATGACCTAATTATATACCTTTTCAGAAGAGTAGAATTGTATGAAGTGCCACGTGTCACTATTTTGACCTTCACATCTGAGACATATACACAAAAAACTACTATTTGTCCTATTTCCATAACTTCTTATGAAATTTCAATACGATTCTCAGACAGATAATTATAACAATTTTCCTAAGGTCACATGTTTAGGAAGTAATTGGAGAGACTATAAAAACACTAACTTCCACAGATAATATATCCGAAAATATAGCAAGACAAGATCTGTGATTCAAACCTGAGGTTTAGACCAATTCCTTCTCAAATGTTTTTTTTTTTTTTTAGCTTCTGCAACTTCATAGAGAAAACGTTATAGCGAAAATTCCACAATGACCAGTTTTAGATGAAATTCTGGAGCTTGAACAAACTCTAACTATCTCAGATCATATCTCTGAAAATGTAGCGATACAAGATCTTAAATTCGGATTCAAGATTCAAAGTGATTTCGCCTCAAATGGGTTTTTTTCTTTTGCTTTTGAAACGCCACAGAAAATAAGCTATAGTGAAAATTCCATGATGACATGTTTAGAGCAGCGAAACCCTAGAATCCAAAGCTCTGATACCAAATGTTATGAAACAAGCTCACAAAAATATAGAAAAGATAGATGAATGCCTTAGAAATAAGCCTCTTCGAAGGGGAAACCTCCTTTACATTACACAAATGAACCATTCTTGGATGATACAAATGAAAAGACCTCCTTTCTATATATAGGAGTGTAAGGGGTCATAATATAATCAGAGCTGACATAACAATAATAATGTAAGGGCACAATAGTAACAATATGGGGACTACATGGGTACAACAATATAATAAGGGGGTTGTACTAATAATAATATGGGGTTACACTAGTAGTATAGGGGCCTAACATATCGCATAAAACCAACAATACCCCGGGTTATATTAAAATAGATTTACTTCAAAGTTTTGCATCTTAGAATAAAGTTGTGTTAATTTCTAGTTATTCTTTTGCAAATCATTAGGAAAATCCCACAAATCATATAAACCCAAAACATTGGGAAATTGGTCCCACCATATCCAGTCGGAGTGACTATACCAAACGGAAAAGGAGTTTCTTTAAGATCTAGACTAGGTGGTTATCCCCCTTGTTGTTGCCACAAATTTCTGAGGCCTCAACATTTTTGGCACTAGAAGGAGGGCCCCAACTATGAATGGCATGTAAATATAAATCTCAAACTTGAAGCTTTCATAAGAGTCAATCCCCATCAAAAAATTCTACAACTTCTCAAGCACGTTATAAGTCACCCACTTAGAAGTCAGGAGTTGTAGAAACCTCCCCCTCATCTTCTGAAGTATCTCGACACTTCTTCTAAATATAATTCAGAATACCCTGAAGTTCAGTCCTTACTTCATAAATTAGAATGAATATCTATTTCTGCTGAGAAGCCTGATAAAACTGAAGTTTCTAAAGAAAGTATTACTTCTCAGTTTAGAGAAACTGGTATCCTAACATGATCAAAAGTGATAAACTTGTAATACCTCCCTTTGAGTTTCCAATACATTCACAGCATAAGAAAGTTCCTGTGTCTCGATCTAAGTCTGATACAAGTGAGGTCTTATCAAATTCCCTTCCATTTACTCCTTCATTCACTACACCTCCATTCACATCCTCTCATCTTTCCATTTCTTCCACTCAAACAATTAGTACTACCACAAGTAGTACTAGTCTAGTTGGAAGTTCTACATCCATACCCACTACTTCTAGATCTGCTTCTATATCTTCTCAAATCCTAACTCAAGTTATAGCTAATTAGCCTTGGACTAATCCTGGTGTTGTGTTGTTTTCATACCCACATCCTCTCCCAGATCATCCAGAGAAATGGTTACCCAAATACAATCTAGATGATGGTCTTCCAGCTGAAGAATACATAAATGATTTTATGTTGGCCATGAATTTGAATGGGGTTGCGCAAGAAGATACTGTAGTGAGAATTTTTCCCTATACTCTTAAAGGATCTACAGGATCCTGATATTTTTCTCTTCTAGCGGGAACTATAACAGATTGGGTAACTTTTGAACAGCTATTTGTTGCAAAATTTGGAGATGATAGAACTATGGCATCTTTAATCAATGCTCTCTCTAACCTAAAAAAAAATTAAGGTGAAAGGATCAAAGATTTCAATTCCAGATTTAACAAGTTATTAAACAAAATCCTAACTGCTTCTAAACCTATTGTTGATGTACAAATAGAGTGGTACATTTCTGCTTTACCTTCTAATATAGCCATTTTTTTAGATAGAGCCAATAAGGCTACTCTCTTTGAAAACATGAAGGAAACCCTTTTTGTAGAAAAGAGAATTTTAGCCTTAGAAAAACGATATGAGATGGAATATAAGAAATCTAAAAAGGTGACTTTTAGCCAAGAATCAAAACAGAAAACCCCAAAGGATCCATTCGATCTCCAAGGTCTTCAAAAATTCTTGAAAACTATGTCAAATGATATGATTCAAAGAAAGAAACAAGTAGCTGAATCTTCAGTTCCTAAGAAACCATATCACTCATATAATAGAAGTCTTGCTTCATCATCTCAGCCTCTGAATGTGATTTCAAGTGCTGAATTAGATCAAGATGTTGAAGATGCCTCAGCAACTGAAGAAGAAATAGAACATAAAGAAGAAGTCGAATTGAATGGGTTATGGGACTTGATTCTTCCCACCAAAGAAGAAAGAGAAGCTATGCCCATATCTAAAGGGAGAAAAATGTCTGTTGACTCAACTTTACCAGTTCAGAAATAGAAATCTCCTCCAACAAAGGAGAAAACAGTGAATAAAAAATTAAAATTGTTCAAACTGATCCTATTCCCCTGGATACTTCTAAAACTTTGATAGTTTCAAATATAGTGGAATATAATATAGTTGAAGACATGAAAAAAGAATAAAACAAACATTTCATTATATGAAATTACCAAATTGAAACAACAACAAAAAATCTTACTGAGAGAGCTTAAGGCATTTCCTGTAGATCCCATGCCACCACCAGCTATAACCCAAGTTGACAAAGGTATGAGAAAACCTCCCTCAACTTCAAACAAGGTAAGCCTATATGATCTTATGTTGATTGGTGATAGATCTAAGTCTCACACTCCTCCTTTCCTTTTGACTTATGAAATTTTTAATAAAAATGTTCGTAATTGTCTCATTGATTCAGGAGCTTCTTTGAATATCATGCCAAGATATGTGTGCACAAAACTTAACGTTATCCCTCAAAAATTTGTTGTGCATATAGTCCAATTAGACAGAACAAAAGTCAACGTTGTTGGAGAAATGTTATTAGTATCAATTAGATTATCATCCAACCCAAAGATACTACAAGTGATTGATTTCTTAGTAGTAGACATCCCTGAATTTTATGGTCTAATTTCAAGCAAGGATTGGTTTGAGAAACTACATGGATATTTCACAACCAATTGGTCACACATGTGGTTACCATATAATGGTAAACTAAATCAAATTAGAGTTGATCATGAAAAGTTCATGAAACATACAGTCACTGAATTAGAAGGAGCAAACGATCCATTGATTTTCACTAATAATATTATTGGAAATTATTCTACTAAATCATTCCTTGGCTCATTCAATTCCCAAACCTCACCTTTCCCAAAAAATACTGTTACTTCTTAAGTTGAAATTTTTTCTTAATCAGACACTTCTAAATGTATTAATTTTAGTAATAAAACTTTAGATCATTCTTTATTCTGGTCTCTATAATTTGATGGATCAAAATCAGATGATGGTGTAGGAGCAAGTTGCATTTTAATCAATTCACAAGGAGTGAAAACAATGTTAGCTTGTAGACTTGAATTTCAATGCACGAACAATATTGCTAAATATGAAGCGTTGATCCAAGGCTTGTACAAAGCCATTGGATTAAATGTTAAATATTTGTAGGTATATGGGGGCTCTGAAATAATTGTTAAGCAAGTCAGGGAAACAATTCATTGTATTTTTGGACACCTGAAATATTATCAAGCATTAGCTCAGGACCTCACTTCTCATTTATTTGCATTTAATATTTCGACAATCCCTAGGTTACAAAACGCAAGTGCTGATTTACTTGCCAATGTAGCATCTAAATCGATATCGTCAGAATAATTTAGTCCAGATAGATTTTGGATTGAGTTAATTTTTAGGCCTTCCATTCCAGACAACATAACAAATTGGAGAGCGTTTAATGATGATACAAATATAATCGACTTTATTTCATCAGATGGATCTTATGAAGGTCAAATTGTAGATGACAATGAACATGATATATAGATTCAAAATAAACAGGATGAAAATCCAATTCCAAAATCTATAGTCAAGATGGAAGATCCCTATGATTTAAAAGATAGGTTTAAAAATACTACCGATTCAAAAACATAGAGTTCTACTCTAAGATTTGAGTTGATTAATATTGGTACACCTGAAAAGCCTCAGAACTTAAACCTAGGTTTGGGCTTAACACCCGATGAAAGGATGTCATTCATTAAATTGCTAAGAAAATATACGTGTCTTTGCCTAGGATTATTCAGATCTCAAAACATATGATACTTCTATAATGCAACATACTATACCCATGATTTCAAATGGAAAGCCTGTCCAACAGAAGCTTAGGAAGATCCACCCAAACTTAGAAATTCAAATTAAGTCTGAAATCAATAAAATTCTTAAAGCCAAAATCATTTTCCTTGTTAAACATTCAAAATGGGTGTCAAACATGGTTCCTACGAGAAAAAAGAATGGAGACATTAGGATTTGCACAGATTTTAGAAATTTGAATAAATCTTGCCAAAAAGATAATTATCCTTTGCCTACTATGGAGCAGATCCTGCAATCAGTTGCAGGTTTTGAATTGATGTCATTTCTTGATGGATTTTCAAGTTACAATCAAATTATGGTTCATCTAGATGTTAGATTAAAGACTACATTTAGAACAAAGTGGGAAACATATGCATATCAAAAGATGCCATTTGGATTGATTAATGTTGGTGCTACATTTCAACGTGTTGTGGACATAGATTTTAGTGGACTAATCAACAAGTCAGTTGTAATATATTTAGATGACATCACTGTCTATTCTAAAAATAGAAACAACCATATCAGTCACCTAAAACAAACCTTTGAGAGATGTGAGAAATTTGGCATTTCTTTGAATCCTAGAAAATCTTATTTCGCCTTGATAGAAGGTAAATTATTAGTATTCGTGGTATCTAAGAAAGGAATCTATATTGATCCCAACAGGATTCATGAAATTGAAAACATTTCCCTGCCTCATAACAAAAAAACGGTGCAATCATTTTTAGGACAAATTAATTTTGTAAAAAAAATTATTCCTGAGTTTTGTATCAAAATTATTAATTTTGTCAACGATCTGAAAAAATGCAAATTTTAAATGGGGAAAAGGTGAGAAAGATTCTTTTGAGTTAATAAAGAAATCCATCATTGAGGCTACTTTCTTAATAGCTCCGAAATTCCTAAAACCATTTGTATTATACACATTCTCTTCTGATACCTCTTACACAACAGTTTTGACACAACTAAATGATCAAAATGTTGAAGCACCAATTTCATTTTTTAGTTCTACATTACAAGGTGCTGAACAATTATTCAACTGTGGAGAAATAGGCCTTTGATGTATTTAAAACTTTAAAACATTTTATACCTTTCCTCCTAAAAGCACACACTAAGATAATAGTCCCTTACCCCGCTGTAAGGCAGTTTCTAATCCAATGAGAAGTAGGAGAGGAAAGAGAAACTTGGGTTACTACACTTCAAGAATATGATGTAGAAATACATCCTACTAAAATTATTAAAGGTCAAGGTTTTTGTAGAATGTTAACCGGAGCCTCTCATTTACCAACAAAGGACGATCAATCTACAGAAGTGCAAGTATCTCAGGTAAGCCTCAACTATTCTGAATCATAATACGCTAATCTGAAATTTTTCTTGAAAATTGGCATGCTCCATTGCATCTCAAATATACAGCTAAGCGTGTTCTAAGGCTTAAACAAAATCAATATCAATTAATTGATAATGTTTTATTTAGAAGAAACTATGATGTTGTATTATTAAGATGTTTTGAGAAACCTGAAGCTAAAAAGGTGATGCAGGAATTACAATACGGGCCAGCTAGAGGTCATTTCAGAGGAAATACCACAGCACATAAAATTCTTCATGTCGGGTACTATTTGCCAATCCTTTTTAAATATGCACATGTATATGCGAGAAAATGAAAAGCATGTCAAACCGAAGTAGCAAGAGAAAGGAAAGAAACACTCCCGTTGCAGCCAATAAATATACAACAACCATTTCAACAATTTGAGTTAGATATTATTGGTGAAATAATTGAAACCTTATCGAAACAACATAAGTATATTCTAACTGCAACTAATTATTTTACAAAGTGGGTAGAAGCTATCCAATTGAAGGTATTTAACACCCAAAGCATTATGGATTTCATTGATTTGTTTATAATTACTAGGTTTGGTATCCCACTAACTTTAATGTTTGATAATGCATCTTACTTCTCCAGAAATGCTATGTTAGATTTTGCTTTGAAAAGAGGTTTTAAACTTAAATACTCAGCTAACTATTATCCGAAAGTATCAATTTAGCTGAATATAAAAACAAGAACTTGATTAGAATTATCAAATGAATTGTAGAGCAAAATCATAAGAGCAAGCATAAAACACTAATATTTTCTCTTTGGGCAGATAGAATCACTAATAAAGCCTCAATAGGTACTTCTCCATTTGTATTGTTTTATGGGAAAGAAGCAATTCTACCCACAAACATAACAATACCAGTTCCTTAAATTATTGCTTTAGTTCAGTTTATTAATGAAAACCCTTCTTCTTCTCTTCAACTTAGACATGGTCAAATCCTTAAATTAGAAGAACAAAGGGAGAAAGATAAAGAAACACATGCTCATCATCAATAGATAGTTAAAGCTTCATTTGATACAACATCCACCAGCCCAAGAACTTTTGAAATTGGATATCTTGTTTTGAAATGGGATAAGGCACATGAGGAAAAAGGTAAACATACAAAATTCCAAAGACTGTGGCTTGGTCCATTTCAAATGATGGGAAAATTAGGCTCATCAACCTTTTTGTTACAAGATTTGTATGGTAGAAAAGACCCTTTACCTCTAAACAGGGAAATTCTTAAAAAATACTTTTCTTAGAAGATAATCGTTAGTTTTACGATTTTAAGTTTTAGGAAAATAAATATTGAATAGTATCTCTTTTGGGAAAATTATGAATTTACTAAAGGCATTTAGTTTCTGAAAAGACTCTTCATTTTCTAAAGTATAGATGATTTTGTAGCAGTCAAGAAAAGAACCAGTAACTTAGCAAGGATTCTCTGCAAAAAATGTATTTACAAACTCTATAATTATCATCCATAACTCTTAAATGAGCCAATGATTCACCCCATCTGATAAAATTTTCTTTTTTCACAATGTAATTAAAAATATTCAAAAAACACTTAAAAGATAATAAATCTCATCGCGAGCTTGTTTATCATGATGACAGGAAAATAATTCAGACTGATATTACCAAGACTGCATATCATAACAGGGTAATAGCTCTTGATTAAAACAATCAAAAGGCAAGCGGTCTCATGACGAGCTAGCTTGTTCAGTTTAAATTATAACTAGTGAATGACATTACAAACGCTATAATTATCATCCATAACTCTTAAATGAGCCAATGATTCACCCCATTTGATAAAATTTTCCTTTTTCACAATGTAGTTAAAAATATTCAAAAAAACACTTAAAAGATAATAAATCTCATCACAATCTTGTTTATCATGATCATAGGAAAATAATTCAGATTGATATTACCAAGACTGCATATCATAATAGGGTAATAGCTCTAGATTAAGACAATCAAAAGGCAAGGGGTCTCATGACAAGCTAGTTTGTTCAGTTTAAATTATAACCATTGAATGACATTGTTACCATTAGGTCACCAAGCCAAGACAATGGATTTTAAGGATATTTAAAGGAAAAAGTGCCATAAAAAATAGACAAGTTCCAAGTAAAAGGAGTTTGAATAAAATTTTGATTAAATTTTGAAATTGGGAATCAATTTCAGATGGGACTATGAGTCATTGTTGGTTAAAATATAACTCTATCAAGGCTATGAACGCTTGTTGGTAGTAAAGGCTCTATCTATGATAAATGAGTAAAAATATATAAAGCCAATTTTAAGAGAATACCTACTTTATCTTTATAAAATCTAAGTATTGACTGATACATACATTCATGTTTTATCACCTAAAGTGTCGAGTAAGAAAGGATGTGAGATAAGTGAATACTTTATATTCCATAGAGACACAGTTTTATTTATGAACCATACAATTCTTATTTTTCGCAAATTTTCGTGTTTTGAAAGTCTGAGAAATGTCAAAGAAATAACCAGAGTTAGCTACTTTTCCCAAGTGAATCACCAATTGTTGTGATATGCAACAACCCCCCCATTTTTATTATGTATAATACAAATAGGGACCCTTTTAAATTAAAATTTTCCCCGATTTGTGAATAAAATGCGAACTTTTAGAGAATTGTCTCTTTTCAAAAACCCTTTTTAAACATATTAAAGTCCTCATTGTAAATCACAAATCACATGATTCCTTAGTAGAAAAGTTAAGCACATTCAAAAAATACCAATATTCGACTTGCGATTTAACTTTGTATGTGACATCCCGATCACATATTTCACATCAGAGGATATTATGTTAGTAGCTTAAATGTTACTTATCAAAACCCCGATATTGCGATCTTACGATTTTGTGATATTGCATATCATAGATCACAAGATCCATAAAACAAAGTTTCATTTGCACGATAGCTTAAAGTATCCGATGCGACGGATTTGATAGTTGTTTAATAAGTGTTTTTGAGTCGAGCACGAGTCAAGTCATAATGAGTTAATACGGTTATCATCCCTATGCATGTAATCGTGGTGTTCGTTATGGTTAATTAATGCTGAACTCATTCCTGGATATTTTCTCACAAAGTTCAATCATTTCATCAAATATTTTATTTTACGCAACAATTAATTGTTGTAGGTTTTAATAGGAACTCCACTCAAATGATGTCCATTCGAAAGGTGATGCAAAAGCATACCAAGTAGTCTATCGCAGAAACTGTAAGCACAAAGATGTTGTCCATTTTTACAAATACAATATGTCTTGTAGATGGAGGTACCACTACATGGCAGACTATCTATACTACGCTGGAGAATGAAAACCCTGAAGTAACAGATGTTCGTCCAACTACTGACAACACAGAACCATCAGGAGTGCAGTTCAAAGATGTGGCATGCTCTTTCCTTCAACGAATAGTAGCAAGGGCTAGACTCTTGCCGTACATAGATATGATAAGATGGATAGTAGATAATACAGAAGTCGAAGATGACTTATCAAGATAGCTAAAAATATAGCCTTGGGTTCTTTCAGAACCGAAGATTTACAACAAATGTACAAGCTACTCGATGCCTAGGACATTTATGACAAACAATTTGTTGCAAAGTTTGTAAAGGAAAACAAAGACCCATTTCAAATGATACAAGAATGGAGGAGAAGAGAAAATAAATTCAAACAATATAAAACAGGTATGTACCCCATTGCTTCTTTGGCCAATCCTTATAATTTTGCAAACTCTATGTTATGTAGGTTGTATGGCCTCCCTGATAATTCTAAATTCTCGATCAATTGGGTTCCATTAATTGAGGCTTGTGTTAATTCTCAAATTATGAATTGGGAAACCATTATGTTTGAGAATTTGGCCAAAGTGATTACTGAATATCACCAAACCAAGGTTGCCTCCTCTAGAGCAGTTCCCCAATTCTTCATTTTTGCATATATCTTAGATGTTGTTTGCTTTGCACTCATTTTCCAACCATGGGTTGGAAATGGACTACCAATGATCATACTCCTATCTTCCTAAGTTATAAGAAAATGTGGGAACAAGACTATAATCCACATTTTCACCAAATATGCCAGGGAGTTGTTCTTCCCTTACATCAATTAGTTTTTAATAGATGATGTCCGAGATTCACAAAAGAAGCTATCATAGACCTCCAAGCAATTGGAAGGTATTTTCTTGAAGAATCCTTCTACTATATCAAGATATTTGGTAGCCAAACATTCCCGCATGTCCTCCCTATGTATACATCAAATAAATTACTAGCAAGAGAAGTAGCATACCAAACAGTAGGAAATTGCCTCACAAAAACATTGAGGGAAATGAAGAAATCTTTATGGCAAAATTTTCCCCTTCAGCGTGGGTGATTTACCCTTCTTAACTATGGTCATGCATATAAAGAGTATCAACATATGTAGTCATTAAAGCTCCCCATTCTACTGGCTAGGCCTTTTGATCCACAACAGATAGCAAACAAATTCACCCTTTTAGTTAAGATCAGACCTATAACTCATGCAGTTGATGAGTTTGAAGATTTATTGGAATTTTTCAAAGGAATTTGAGTAGATTATGAATGTAGCCAAGACAAATTTCGACACAAAGAAATTCAAATTATTCCAGGAGTTTAAAGGAAAAAGGTTAGAATACCTCCCACAAGAATTTTGGATTAATGATCATATAATTGAAACCCAGTCTTAGAAGTAGAATAAGCCAAGCACGTCACTAGAGCAAGGAGCAGAAGCAAATGAATTTGAAAAGTTGTGGGATGCATTCAATGAAAAACTACATGACACCCCTAAGGTGTCATCAACAAAAGAAACTACAGGATTTGAGATCCTGCCAGAGAAAATAGCAGTAGTGACCACTGAATGTCCAAAAACAAGTTTCCAAGATACGTAGGAAATCCATGCAGATCCAACTACTGAAATTGTTTTCAATGTAACAGATGTCCCCCTCTAGACATCTTTTACAACCCTCTTCATAAAGTTGTTGTGAAAAGATAGAGGAAGAGGAGGAGAATTGAAACTCTCTCAGAACATGAATTTATGGATGTTCTATGGAAGGACACACAAATAAATTCAACTAAACATTTGACTCGACAATCTTAATTTGCCAAAGCCTATGCTACAATAACAATTGACAAAGCAACCAAAGTCTCGGTTTCGATTAAATAAAAGGATGACCAGATTACATTATTACTATGATAGTTAGATGAAGAAGGAGCCATCGTGAACTGTCAAGCGGAGGAACATTTACATAAGCTACAATAGGATATGGAAGTACTAAAAATAAGTCATGAAAATTATTTATCTACTAAAAATAAATAGATCCAATAGTTAAACAATGACCTAGAAAATTATAAGGATATTCCTACTGTAGAGGAATTCATTAATGAAGCTTTGACACTAAATACTTTACTGACAAAGAAAAAGTAGCTCTTCCTCCAACATATATCAAATATCATTCCATCTTTGGATACTAGTGAACAGTTAATAAACATCATAATTGATCAAAGAATTGAGTTCAATGAACTCAATTCTAAGATCTCTTATTATATTGAATGACAAGATTCAGATGAAGGGAAAAGTTCAAGTATCCCGAAGATCAATGAAAGGCATAAAGATATTCTATTCATGTATTGGGACTCATAGGTGAAACAGGCCAAACTAGCAACAGCCAGAGCATCGGGTATTTCGAAGAGCATTGTCATAACAATAAATCACATGTTGCACACCTCTAACCTTATAAAGGAAGGTGATTCAAAAACACTTCCTGATCTTAAATAATTAGATGAGAATTGGAAGAATAAGAGTCAACTAAAGAAGGAAACAATTGAGGGGCTGTCAAAAATCAACTAGGAAGCAGTATGGAAACTTTTGGTCAAACCACATAGTCAGATCATGACCTTGAATTTTTCCTTGGATTTAGTACAGAGAATGCTGCCACCTTTACATGATGCTATATTTGTAGGGTAGTTCAGAACACAATTCAGGATGCTGCCACAAGTCAGGCCAATGTCCGATATTTGTGAGCTGAGAGGCAATGCTGGCAGCAGTGATTAATCAATCAAGATTTGAGTCATTTTTTAGTAGTTTTATTTTTGGAAAGTTGGATACTAGGAACGAGGAAGGTTGTTTGAAACCTCGTCATAGATATTTTTGTATAAGTTATTTTTAGTTAACTAAGAATAGTATTTAAACCTTTCTCCTGCATTTAGAGAAGGGTCCAAAATTATATTAAGAACATTTACAAAGAATGTGCTATCATAATTTTGTAGATGCCTTGATGGAATCATGAAACATGGTCTTTTCAATCAAATATCTTTTTTTTTATCACTGTTGATGCACTATTGTATTCTTTGGGATACTTATTGGTAGAATATTGATTATGGCCTATTGTCACTAGTCAAATGAGAAGAATAGTACACATTTGGTACTATTATCATGTTTGCTAAATCTTTGTTCTAGTATTAGTGATAAGTTTATCCTACATGAATTATGTATGAAATATGCCATCCATGTTTGAAGTATCAGTTACACTATTGTACAATATCAGAATAGAGAATGTCCTATTTTATATATGGTCATTAGAATATGCGATATGTTTTTCACGATTCTTTTGATTAGCTATTTTCTCAAAGGAATCATCTTACAATATATTAAATCTATATAGTCTGCGATTGATCTATGTCACCATAGATTACATAGACATCTTTTTATATCTCATAAAACCATAAATACCCTGAGTTAGATTAAAATAGATTTTCTTTAAAGTTTTGCATCTTAAAATAAAGTTGTGTTAATTTCTAGTTATTCTTTTACAAATCATTAGGAAAATCCCACAAATCATATAAACCAAAAAAACTGGGAAACTACTCCCATCATATCCAATTGGAGCCACTATCCCAAATGGAAAAGGAGCTACTCTAAGGTTCGGACTAGGTGGTTATCCCCCTTGTTGTTGCCACGAATTTTTGAGGCCTCAACAGAAGCCAACATTTTTAGAAAGTTGTGAAGATGCTATTGCTATTGAAAAGGACTTGCGTGCAATTGGAGTCATCAAGGATGATGAATCAACGAAAGATTCCAAGGATGTGAGGAGAGAGCCCCAAGACACGGCAAGCAAGGTTAGAGACAAGGAAGAAACTGATATTGAGACCCTAGGTCGCCTTTTCAAGAACTTGACCACTGAAATGTTCGAACTCAAGCAATGGAAAACATACGCATTCACAAGTAGCCATCTGCCTAGACAGAGATAGGGAAACATCTCATCAACCGACTCGTCAAGCAATAACCAGCTCACTTTCAAATTTGCGTAGAAGGTTGTGTTCCAACTCGATTAGTGTGTTGATCCTAATTTATGTTCCTTCCATGAAGAGTTCCACCTCGAGAATTCTTGTTAAGATTGGAAGCAAGTCGTTACCTTTGTCTGCAATCATACACTCAATGTGGAAGGTGATATGCAGGAGTAGCCGAAAGACACTGATGATAGCAAAGAGGTTGCACCTGATGAAACAACAAGTTCTGGGCATGTGGTGAACACGTATCGGTGCTCACAAATAATCTCGAAGATGAGCACCGAGAAGTAGCCCCAAAAGAAAAATGATCGTTAGAATATTAGGAGTAAAGGGGCTCCCCTTACACTTCAAGAAATGAAAGATAAAGTGAGAAAACTGATAAAGAAGGTCGATCCACTAGCTGTCTCAAAACAACAAACACAAATAAAGTTTGGGAAGATAGTGGGGGATAAGAGTACATCCATGACTAGAAAGTTGCAGAATGCTCCGTTGGACAACATGAACATTCGTTCCATCCCGGACACCTCGGTGAATCTACCACCATTCGACTACAACATAGTCGATGACATGGAGAAAACTTGAGTGAAAATCAATTTTTTCGAGTTAGCCAAAGTCTAGAGTCAACGAGATATCTTGCTACAAGCATTGGGGCAAACAGTAGTGGACAATGCAGCCTCTACCAGGAAGGGAGCATGCACACCTCTTGGATCATTATCTATTGTGCTCAATACACTCAGGATGGAGGAAGAAAACTCACATTTCCCCCCATTCCTGCTTTCACTTGAAGTTTTCAACTATAATGTTCACAACTGCTTCGTTGATAAGGGCGCAATAACCAACATCATGCCGACCTCCATTGATAAGAAGATCAATGCACGATAGAGAAAAACATCCACAAGAATCATCCAAGTTGACAGAACCTCAGTACCATCCATTGGTGAACTTTGAGATGTGATCATTCTACTATCCCATGACAGTCAAGTCCAACAATGCATCAACATAGTTGTTGTGGACATACCGGAAGTATATGGCCTACTACTCAGTGAAGACTAGTCCAACAAGGAAGATGGATATTTTTCTATAGACTGGTCTCACATGTGGCTTATGTACAAAGGTAGATGCAACCAACCCTGGGTGTTATCCAAGAGGTATATAAAACACAATGTGACTCCCCTTAATAGCGAGAAAAAACTATTGGCCTTCACAAAACTCATGTTTGACAACTGCCTCCTGGAAAAGTCATTGGAGTGTTATCCTGCATGGCTAGCTCCAACCTCATTAGACAAGCAAGTGGGAATCCTTCCTCATCCAACTGATGATAATGAAACTTTCACAATTTTTTTTTTTTTGATAGTAGCAGTAGTAGAAAAAATGGTAGTAGCTTCAGTACTAGCACGTCGAACTATTCATATACATACAAGTTGTGGGCCATGATTCTTAACAAATCGGGAACACATGATGGCTTAAGGACCAAGTGTATCTTAGTAATCCAAAACAATGAACACTGTAGGATGTCTAGCCTTTTGAAGTTCGAAGGCACAAACAATGATGTTGAGTATGAAGCACTCATGATGAACACACAAAATACCAACACTACGAATGAACAAAGAAACTTGGGAACCTACCATGATCCGAAGACAACCAATCCTGGTACAAGATACACACTACAACAATGACAAATTGTTGACTACTTGATCAAACAGTACCAGGATGGGTCTACACGAGTAGATGATGATCTAAGCACACACTACACGTGAGCAATCTAACATGAGATCCCATGTAAAGGAGGAGACAAGCCATTGCAGCAAAGAACATGTAACACATACATGTCTTTTGCAC
>APFE030507932.1:12871-25724 GCA_000404065.3 Pinus taeda | reverse complement strand
ACATAATATAGCCAAGTATTAAGTTAGCCTATTCCGCATAAATATAAAATTGTTAAGTTAGTATTAAATTAGACTATAAGTATTAAATTAGTATTATAGTTTTAGTTTTAATGAAAATAAATATAAAATTATATTCGGCATAAATTCTAATTATGAATGAATATGTGCATTCTAGGAACATTTATTTCCAAAAATAAACTGAAAACTATTATGAATAATAACAATTCATTTTTAAAATTACTACAAAGGAAATGTTAAATTAATATATTCACCAATATTCCATGTCACATACTACCTTCGCTCGATCTTCTAACAGTATAATCTCGGAGTCAAACCTGAAGTCCACATGAGTTTCTTGAGACTACAGCCATCGTCTGGAACGAAAGGCAGAAAAGGAAGGATTACTGACTCGATCTCCAAGGTCGAGGGTTATAGAAATCGTGCATGCATTAAGTACAACTATCGCATGGAACAAAAGGCAGAAAACAAGGGTTTTTGGTTATTAACTAATAATATACTAAAATTTGGATACTGATTAAAAATACATACAATGAATATACACTCTAAAACTAATGAAACATGGGAGAGTGAATTTACCTAGCACAAACCGTGAGGTGTCTTTATTTTTCTCCAAGATTTGCAGAAGCCTCTAATAACAAAACTGCAAATATATAATCAATTATATATTTTCAATTAAAACCCGATGTTGGGTATTTATTATTGAAATATACAATGAATATATCCCCTATAATGAATGAACGAACAAAACATGAGAAAACAGGAGCAAATAGAGAGTAAATTTACCTCGCAGAGTGGTGAGATATATTTAATTTTGTGTTCCGTAATGCACGGTTTCAATAACCCTCAATTCTGGAGATCTTCCTTTCTGCCTTTTGTTCCATGGGATGGTTGTACGTAATGCAACCCTCAACTTTGGAGATCGAACGAGACACTAAGGATTACGAACTCGATCTCTAACATCGAACAAAGAAATAAACCAATATAACTCATCACTCAGCCAGGTAACTTTACGATCTGCTTCTTCATGTTTCATTAGTTGCAGGGGATATAATCATTGTATATATCATTTATCAATATACAGAATTGTTATTAATGGAAAATATATATCGTATAAACATAAAATATATGAATGGTTATATTTCAATCATCTTAGATTTAAGAAGATTTCATGTATTGTGTTCTTCTGTAATTTCAATCAGCGTGGTCTCTTAATATTGATTCACTTCATGGCGGAAGCTTACACAGGTGGATTAACATCAGCTCGGCTCAAGATCTCAAGGAGATGCATCTTTTTGGCATGAAGGAAATGTAGACCCACTATGTTGTCTGGATCAATTCTGAGAAAAAAGTGACGACACAAATTAACAGAAAAGGTGGCGCAAACCGTACCTGGAACGACAAGGTCATTTTCAGAGTGGAAGAGCGTTTGCTGTGCAGTGAAACCTCTGCTGTGATGGTGGAGATATACTGCGTGGGTGGCCTCAGGGACAAGCTTGTAGGCACTGTGAGGGTCTTCCTTTCCACTTTCTTCAAGGACTACGGGAGCCCAGATTCTAGCGGGATGAGCTTCTCGGCACAGTAGGTCCGTCGTCCTTCTGGACGCGCCCCTCAGGGCATTCTCAACCTTGGCATCATGATTCTTGATGGAGTGGATCTTCACAGAATGAACAGATTCAACCCTGCAACTGATGGGGCTGTGGATTTCAGAGATTTGATGAGGAATCCTGTCCAACCCAGGCCGTCATTTCTTAAAAAATTAGTGTCCATTAAAACTAATAATGTTTTTTATGCCCGAGAACAGCAAGCCCTTCAACAATCTTGCAGGCAAGGAAGAGAGCAGAGATCAAGGAAAGCAAAAATGTTGATCAGATGGTTGAGAAAAAGGAGAAGAAGAAGCCTGTTGGCTGCTATCCTATTCTCATGGCTCCAAAATTGAAAAGGAATGGGTCTGCGAAAATTCATGTCAGTCCATCTGACAGTAACCTCCGTGCCAAAGGCGATCAAGATCCTGCTCTACTTAATCAGGATGAGATGGTTGATAAAAAGGAGAAGAAGAAACCTGTTGGCTCCTATCAGATTCTTATGGCTCCAAAATTGAAAAGGAATAAGGTTGGATTGAGAAATGGGGCTGCAAAAGTTCATCGCAATCCATCAGACAGTAACCTGTGTGCCAACGAAAATCAAGATTCTGCTCCGGTCAATAGCAAATTATAATTTGTATTATCATCCATAATATTATTGTTTAAGAAAACATTGGTTTTCTGTTATTATTCTACCGACATATTGAGATTTTCTTGAACTATTTTCTATCTTAGCATTCATACATATTTCCGTCGATTGCTTATCAAGGTGGTAGCCATTACTGAGTTAATATATAGAATCTGTTGGCTTTGCATTTTTGGATTAATGAATGTGCAGTGAAACTATTGATTTCCATCAATGCCATTATGGCTAGATCGAAAAATGAATGTGATAAATCTTGAATACGGAAATGAACCTCTCCTCAATTCGGTGGCCGCTCTTTGGTTTATATCGCTGATAGCACAATTCACACATGGTGTCTCCCTTTTTTTCTTAGCCGCTATTTGGTTTGTATCGCTGACAGGATGACTCACACATGGTGTCTCCCTTTTTTTCTTAGACCAACACGATAGAAATTTAATGTGAGCGTACTTTAAACTAGCAAAATAAGCACAAGCAACTTCCATATTTCTTGCTCTATCCCTTCCTTGACAAGTACGACACTCAACCCATGTTGATGCAGAAACTCGACCCCTCCAGCTGCCAGAATCATTTTGACTCTAATCTCTTGACATTGCAACTCTGGTACACTCTTCTGGTAAATGTTACTAGAATCTCCTAGTTCCTCCAACCTTCTAGAATCTTCCCCTAACAGTAATGTTGAAGTCGGTCAAACGATTTGCGCGGTGCCATCCAAAATTAATAATCGAAAATTAGAAAAGGCCAGTCCATTTCCACTTTTGGTATCTTTGGAAAGTTAGCAAATGCTCATGTGAATATAAGCAATAAACTCGCGAAAGTCACTTGCATATCCTGAAGGCAGAGCACTCCAAGTAGCCAAAATCTGAAATATTTGAGGACGTTAAAACCTGTAGGTTGAGCAACAGAGTTGGCCAACATCCTTGTCTCAATCAATAATTTCTGAGTTGGCCAACATCCTTGTCTCTATCAATAATTTGTCATCTAAATGAATACACACAATTCAATTCAGTGGTCACCCTTGCTATTCTCGAATGCTTCTATCGCATTTCAACTCTTCGTGATGCCACTTCAACTCATTGTTATTCGTCTTGGCATGGATATTATTCATACCACCTTGGAAAATTACAAAGCTTATATTTTTTAAAAATTACAAAGTCATCATCAACATTTAATCCTTTTTATAATAGATATGATGCCTATATGTTTTAATAACTACGACGGAATTATCAAGATTTAATCCTTTCTATAATATAATAGATTCTAAGATTTTTACGGCTGCTTTTTTAATATAAAAAAGATACGAAGTTTATATGTTTTAATAACTGCAACCGAATTATCCAGATTTAATTATCTATACTGAGATTTTTATTGTTATTTTTTTAATATATAAAAAGTTGATATGGAAATAATTTATTTAAAGTAAATGTTTAAGAAATTATAAGTTTTCTATTCTAATATATTTCAATTTCAATGTAAAAATATTAATGTATTTCAATTTCATTGTAAAAAATATTATTAATGAATTAAGCATTTTATTTTTTATTATAAAATTAATTTACTTTGCTAAATATTAAAACATTTTATTTTTGGAAATATTTTTTTTATAATTTTAGTCTTCGAGATAGTTCAATAGATGATGATCATGAAGTGATATGTGAGAGGAGATCCGAGGCAATTTACATGTGCTTGAAGAACGAACATACATAGTCACCTAGAGATTATAGTTGTAGCAGTGGGAATTGACCCCGTCATGTGAGTACAAGACTAGCGTAATCATCGATTCCTCCAAGCGCGCACCCACACACACAGATAAATATATAGTTTGTATGAATCAACGATTGATTTGGTCTTATACTCACGTGAAAATCGATTCCAACTGTCGCCGTTGTACATCATGTGGAATCTTTAGTGTTGGGTTCGGAGCAATTTTCGTACAATAGGAAGAAGCTATCTATGGCACTCAAGAGATGTATCCAATTGTGATCTACTATGATAATCATAGTTGCATTAATCTTTGTAAGTATCTTGTATTTCATGATGGATCCAAGCATATAGATATTTGGTATCATCATTTACAATATTGCGTGTAGTGGAGGATAATGTTGCTACAATACATTGCAACAGAGGAACAAGTTGTTGACATCTTGACTAAGTATTTGTCAAGAGGGAAGTTCGAGCTCCACTGGTGCAGGATAGGGGCGATTGATAATCCCTTTCTTGCTAAGACGGATTGTTAAGAAGTGTAGCAAGAAAGTCTCAATTTGACTTTTCCTTGGTCAAATTGAGAAAATTCAAATTTCCACATCAACAAACAACTTGGAAGCAGTTAAATGGGGTGACATGGTTCTTTTCTCTCAAGTAGCTTAATAGATCTGAGTTAGAGGGCTAGGAGTTCAGTAATGCATGTGTGATTGCTAACTTGTAGCAATCCAGTTCAATTATTTTGAGTATTATTCAATTAAACTAGTTCTAATTGTTGATAAAACTAGTTGGAGGTCAGTTGGGTAGTGGGACAATAGTCTAACTCAATGACCATCCAATTAACTAATCAATCAACCAAAAATAGTTTTACATATAGAGAATTTGTGTTCCCTAGTTGTGGTTGAGATTCCAAGGCATTATAACATCAATTGTAGACTAGTCTTGAGTGCATATGTGTTGCATGTAGTCAAAGTATCAACCATGGGAATTGCACAATAAATTGGAAGATAAATCCTAAAAAATAAGGGCCTAATTCCTCAGGATTTGCGCAAGTAAATACGGGCTCAAGTGGAGGTACGAATTGGCTAAGTCTCGGTCAGAGCTTCTCATTGATCATAGAGATAGGTTATTCACTTGCAGGTTGAGCTGAGAGTGAGCTAGAAATTTTAATGCATTCTCTATTCATATGGTTGATGCAAGTAGGATTAAGGCTTTTTTACCATTTGATTTCCCCTAGATAAATATGTGTGCTTGTGTATGTGATCGATGAGTGTTTGTGATTGTTTTTCTAAATTGTGAATTAATTTCCACATATCATTAGAGTAGAATTGTGTTTCCTAATTTTAGATTAAATTACTTGAGAAATTGCAATTCTATCACCATATTTCTACACATTGCCTACCAGTAGAAAGGATATCATCAACGCATCCAGGCCTTCATCTCTATTCAATCGTGACACACATTTGGTCCCCTCCAAACCTTTAGCCCCCAAAACTAACTGAGACACCCTAGACTACTTTGTTCAACCTTCCCCTCATTTAGGCCCCCGTGAACCCTCACGGCCTCTGAACTAGTTCAAGCACGTTGAAATACTTTGTTTGAACTGGCCCACATCCACTCAAAAATTCTTGTGGCACATACAATACATAAGCCCTCAGCCCTACATAAGCCCTCAACCCTCCATTCGTTTCCCACATTGGCTAATTTATGGTCATAATGTAGTGGGGTAATTGAAAATGTGGATTGAATATATGGGCTCACTTTGTTATGTCAATAAGGGGGAGAGGGGGAGGTGTTCTATTGTCCTGATTCCCCCACATGGTTTTGCCCTGCTAATCTAACGATGCATAATTATTATGTCGATCCAATAAAAATCTGGGGTGGTCTGCAATCATAGTTTAACCCCACCCTAACATAGTTCCAACTTCCCTTATGACATTGCTACATTCTGCCTCCATGGTGTAATTCCACCCCATGTTCGTGCCTTGTGTCCCTACCTTTTCACTTTATTTTCATCAATGAAAATATGGCTATATGGAAAAATGAACGTGATAAATATTAAATATGGAAATGATCCTCTCGTCAATATGGTGTCACTCTTTGGTTTACATCCCTTATAGAACAACTCACACATGGTGTATTCCTTCTTTTCTTAGACCAAAACCATAGGAATCTAATGTGAGCATATTTTAAACTGCCAAAATAAGCACAAGGAGCTTCCATATTTCTTGCTCTATCCTCTTCTTGACACACACAACACTCAATCCATGTTGATGCAAAAACTCAACCCTTCGAGGTGCCATAATCATTTTCTAATCTCTTGATATTACAACTATTGTACACTCTTCTGGTAAATGTTACTAGAATCTCTTAGCTCCCCCAAGCTTCTAGAATCTTCCTGGAATAGTTATGTTAAATTATGTAAAAACTTATACACGGTGCCATTCAAAATTAAGGAAATAAAATATTAAAGAAGGAAAGGCCGCCAAGAGAAAAAGTTTTTCTAAGTATTCCTTCTCTTCTTTTGGTATCTTTAGAAAATTACCAAAGACTCATGCAACTATAAGCAATAGAATCCTTGGATTAGGTCGTCTCTTGCATGAAAATCACTAGAAAATCCTTAAGGCAAAGCATTCCAAGTAACCACAATTTGAAATATTTGAAGACATTAAAACTTGTAGGTTGAGCAACTTAGTTGGCCAACATCCTTGTCTTTATCAATAATTTTTCATTTCAATGAATACACATAGTTTAATTAAGGAAACCCAACCGAGTGACCCTTTCTATTCTCGAATACTTCTTTCAAATTTGAACTCATTTAAATTCATGACATATCCATTCTTATCATATAATCATCCTGTTTTTAAATTAAACATAAAATAATGGTTAATATATTCCTTGAGGTAATTCAATAGCAATGGTATTAGTGAACCCTGTGATTGAACACTGGAATGAATAACACCATATATCTCATATACTAAAAATTAGTGTAGCAATAGTGGTTTTGACAAATTATTGGTTCACTTGAAAGAGTTAAATATTTTATAAGTTCCCCAAATGGTACTGATTTTATTTGGTCAATAATCCAGGGGAGCATATCACATCCAATGAAACTTTAGGTTCATGATTAGATACTTCATATATCTGCATCGTTTCTGAGTCAGTGAACTCACCTGATTCATCTAATGCAAGTAGCGAGTGAAGGAATGTCTTTAGTTTAGTCAACCAAATATTTGATGGAAGAGAAAATGGCATGAGAATTTGTGGACTTGTCGGCCCTCTAACTTTTCTCTGCCAAAAGTGTGGTTCATTTTTATCATGAACCATTTTATTGCACTCTAATTTGAAGGCTCTTGCTCCTTTGCATACATGATGTTGTTTCCTAAATAATTAACATTAATGAAATCATTCTTCCTGCCACATGAATCAGTGTGACAAAAACCATCATTAACCTTGTATAATCGTATATATGAATATCAACTTGAATTTTAAATGACAATAATGCTTTAGGGATTTATTCTATATTTTTTCCATTTCGATCCTCTAACCATAACAACTCAATATCTCCCTATTTCCCTTTCAGCCATTTTTTTCGAAAAGTTAGAAAGATTTCTCAAAATCTTTCCCTTGTACTCTATCTCTGGCCCATACAGGCCCAAAAATGTAAGTTCACTCTCATACCACTCACACCAAAAAGGTGGGGGTTGGAATTGAAATTGTGAAATCAAGTTGGATTAGTGGTTGGTTCAGATGTAGGGTTTTGCAGTGAATTGTTATAGCACAATTTTGTACATGGTGATCGATGTGTAAATATATATAGTGCTAGGTGGTGAAGAGATGGAAATATCGAGAAGCCTAGACTGAAACATGTTGCAAAGCAGAAGTAGTGTCATTGTCAGCGAACTTCCACCGATGGAATGGCCATTTATAAAATTAGCATTTTTTTTCATTTTAAAATGATTTGGCATATGACTTGGATATTTTTTATTGTTCAATCTACCATTAATAATTAAAATTTGTTGAGAATCTTTTAGTTGAAATATGTTATCCTCTGAGAGGGGCTGATAAAAAAATATCACCATGTCAGATCTCTGACATAATGTATTTGAGCAACCATGTATGTGGTGAAACTAGCCAACCCAGCAAAATCAATGACAAATGGGGCATATGGGGCTATCAAGTAAAAAGGGATTTAACTCCACAAGGCTGCCTAATATGTGGTATGGCCCACACCTCTTTGATTATGTTGCATTTTTTCATTGGGCATCAAGTCTTTTACCATCTAGCCAAAACCATTTTCCCCAATCCCTGATATTGCCTCATCAAATTGTTTTTAGGTTTAGCTAAACCACTAAAGTTAACGCTTGATATTGTATTTGCTTCATCACATCTCTATTTTTTGTATATTCCTCCACATTACATGCCAACATGCCTTCGATTTCATTTTGACTCGGTCCCATTCCAACCATATTGCTTCTTAATAATTGTTCCCATGAAAATGACAAAAGAAAATCATTGTGATTATTGTTGGCGATGCCATGCCTTCCTATGTTGTTATGCCATCTTCTCCCCATAAGTCAAATGGTAAGCACATTTTGTATACAAATGTTTTTGGCTCTGTATTGTAATGTAGTGAAGCACAAAGTTTGATATTTTTGTCAATCTTGATTTCTCATCTATTTCAAAGTGGGACACACTATTTTAGACTACAAATTTAAAATGTTTTTCCTAAATTTCAAAAAGTATTTTTGTAGTGTTTTTTGCCAAATAAACTTTTGATTTAATGTCGAAATTTATTTTGTCTTTAACAAAATTTTCTTCTTTAAAATGAGAATAGAAATCCATGCATACCCTCTCCTCCCCTTGGTTATTTAAATACCTAGGTAGAGCACTAGAAATGCGAGACATAAGATTGTCACTGCTAGTGTCAAGTCACAACGCTCACCAACAGAATGATAATTTACAAAAATAGTCATTTTTTAATTTTAAAACGATTTGTTAGGTACTCACAAATAAGAAAATAAAAATGCACTCCACCAAGGATATTATGGCCCACCAATATGCAACTAGGCCAATTAGAAAATGAGAAATTATTTTTTTGAAAGTTGTAAAATTGTTTTAATAGCTGAAGAAAAAGCTTAGGAAAGAAAAATCTTTGGAAGAAAACACAAAAAAAGAACTTGATTATCTACAAGAAAATATTTGAAATTAATAGACGGTCGTTGACATTTAACCATGAGGCAAAAGATCTTCCCTGAAATACTAAATTGTTTAATTTAGAATATTATTAACTCGCCCACCTAGGTTGTGCATAAAGCGATCATCAGTCTTCGATATTTTCCTATTCTCTAGTCGAGGTGGAATAGGTATATGTTGCAGGGATGCTAATGAAAAATGCTTTCTTTAAAATCATTCTCTCCCTTTTAAACAGTCTTTCACTAAATTTGTCTTTCAAAATGTTTAAAACAGTTGGGAATAGAGTCAAGTCCCCATAAATGAGCGAAGCCATACATAATCCCTTTTTACACAATAACTCTCTTGTGATCCATTAAGCCTTCAATGTCATAATTTTTATATATTACATGGAAACCTATTCTTTATATACACATCATGTAGAACTACATCAACCCAAAACATCAATTTTACATTCTTGAAAAACATCATGGAACATACCATATTTAAGATTGTCCTATTCATTGTTTCAGCTACTCCAATTTTTTTGGGATTACAAAGCATGGTCTTTTTATGTTTGATCCCATGTTGGTGAATATAGTTTCAAATTCATTTGAAGTGTATTATTTTCCATTATCAGTGCGGCTAGAGCCAATATGAGATTGTCTTTCATCTTCAATCCATGCATGAAATTTCTTGAATGTTTGAAAAGCATCATATTTTTTCTTCAATAAATAAACCTAACGCAATCTCGTGTAGTCATCAATAGATGTCATCATATATTTATTACTATTTGCAAAGGAACGGGCATTGGACACATAAATCTGAATGAATGAGTTCAAGTTTTCTATGTTATTTGGAATGAGAATCATGAAAATATTGTTTGTTGTGCTTTCCTAAGATACAAGCATCACATTGCTTAAGTTTCCTAGGAATTGTAGGCAAACTAGTAACACCACTTTTCTTCAACATATGAAGGTTTTGCATAATTCAAGTGTCCAAATCAAGCATGCCATAAAAGACTTGATGGAAATGTACCTTCATCATAATGAGAACTGTATGAAAAGTTTTTTGCACGAGCGGAGATACCTTACAGCTTCATAAGTCTTTCTTCTTCTATCCTTGTCATGACAAGTGAGTGATGTGCTGCTTTTCAGACCTCAACCTTTCCATCAAACATATGAATGGACTTCCCTTTCTAGTAGATGTGGACCAAAGACAACAAATTTCTCCTCAACTCCGGGATATATAAAACATCATGTAGAAGAAATCCTTGAAGACTAGGCAGTTTGAGCCTGATGCTGTCAACCCCTAAAGGCTTGAGTTTTGACTTGTCTGCAAAGTATACTACTCCATCAACATTGTCAGTAAATTCTTCAAAAAAATCTCTCCTAAAATTCATGTGGCAAGTTGGTCCTAAATCAAGCAACCAATCATCTTTCCAAGAAGAAAATAAAGCATTAAATAAGTCCTTAGTTACTTCATTATTACAATGTGCCAGAACATAGTGAGTGGGTGTGGGTCGTTTACCTTTCCCTTTGTCATTGGTTTTTCCTTTGTCTTCATTTATTTCCTGTTGAAGTCTCCCCCAAGGAAAATTACATGTGGAGTCTTCTTCTTCGAACTCTCTACCACGCTTGCTTCTAAAATTCCTTCTTCCTCTTCCTCTCTGGCCACCTCTTCCTCTAGAAGAACCTTTTGTTTGGTTCTTCTCTTTATGTCATAAGACACGCAACATATTTAGAAGACTGAGGAGTTTTCTTCTTCCCAAATCCCTTCTCTCTCTCAGCAAACATCTTCTCAATGGAGTCAAAGATAATCTCCTTGAGGTTTCCACTTGCTTGTAATGATTCTAGGTAATTTGAATAAGTGGAATATATATCCTCGACATAAGCTATGAGAGGAATGTCTATTTCAAAACTAGTGGTTCTTATATCGTGCATAATGGATCTTACTTATGACGCTAAAGCAAGAGGGTCATCATTTTTCAATTTGAGACTAAAAGATTTAATCATCAATTGGACAAATTCAAGTTCAGAGTGTGATTCATACAGTTCCTTCAACTTCTTTGAGCCTTTAAAATCATTTGAAATTGGTCAAATATGGTGACTCACCTCTTGATTTACAAATACTGCAATCAAAGCATAGGCCTTGTTGTTCTTATTTTCCCAAATGAAAATATCCTTATCTAAAGTGGGCTTTGCAGGTTCATTATCTCATTCTCCTTCACAAACTCGTCTCCAAAAATCCTTGAAAATGAAAGTGTGTTTTATCTTCCATGACCATTCAGGATAGCTCTCTTTTCCTAAGAGAACTACTCCAACAATTGATATCAAGGAATGCATTTAAAAATATGTGTACTATGTAAAAAATGTACTTCTTCTAGCAAAAAAATGCACTTATGGTGGTAATTTTGTAAAAAAATACAACTCGTATATCTATATAGATATATACACACACACACACACACACACAATAGGTTTATTATTTTGGGGAGAGTTATATAGGGGAGGGAGTACATGGGGGAGGGTTATATGGGAAGACATTATATGAGGAGGCCCAAGAGTCTTTGGTATGGTTCATATGGTTGTTTCATATGGGTCGTATGCCAGTATGGTGGATCGGTGGTACGGAACGACATAGTTAATTTTGGAGGAGTATATAACTGTTGGGAGCCATATCTATTATGAGAGCATTCAACGTAACATAACCAAAGTGGTATGGGGAGGCCCAGTGGTATATAAGGGAAGAGCGATGTAGTAAGAGAGTAATACAAATCAGTATGGTGTTATGCAAAGAGGAAGGAGATATGATACCACAGTGTCAGGTGTAGATTATAGAAGTGTGATATGAGGAGTAATACACATTTGGCAAGATTGGAGGTATATGTTATACCATTTAATAGTCCAATGGATAGTCTCATGTTTTGTTGCACACAGACATGCAACCAGTGTCTGGAGAGTGAGGGCACAGTATCAAGAGTCGAGTGCTATGGGAGAGTGGTATATGAGGGAGGTGGTTTGAAGGGCCACAATCACACCATATCAAACAATGAAACACAGTAATACCATTCTACGGTGTGATACCATTCAACGCAACAAAATCACATTAACCATATCAATACCACTTTCCTTCAATGAAATGCAATGCAACACAGTCACGCCAACAAGTGGTCAATATCATTAAATATTGAGTTATAAGAGATAGTTTAGAATGCAGACACAATCATTGAAAAATCGGCATACTGTTCATGCAGGAGAGGTAGCCTTTGGATTTAATGCACCTTTACTCAATTTTTCTCACTGTAACGAACCTCCTGAGCCTACCTAGGAATTTAGCCTCTAGGACACATAAATTTAAAATTTTGGGTTCATTCACAGTTAAAGATTTACCCCTCCTTACAGATCTTGTCTTCTAAAATTACCTCAGCCATATTACTATTAGGGCATAGTACAAATTTCTCATTAATTGTTTTGTTGGTTCTCTTATATGGAACCATAGATTCATTAACATATCTGATGTATGTGATCCACCATTAAAATTGTGATGGTAGGCACCCTATCAAAATATCTGGGTAAATCTCTACCAGCACTAGTGGAAGTTAATTTCATGACCATTGTAGTGTACACTACATTATTGACCAGCATTTCATTCACATGCATACTAGTTACACTTGCCACACAGATACTTAACCCATTTGTCATGAAATGGGAAACATTATTTCCTCAATTGGTGA
>APFE030507931.1:0-47512 GCA_000404065.3 Pinus taeda | reverse complement strand
TCGATGGTACTTTTTTGTTCCAAATAACTGGTGGCATGAATGGCCAAAGGGAGTTAATGTAATACAACGATAATAATAATTGATGATTAGTTTTTAAAGATGTTAGTTCAATATGCTTGGCAGTTAGGAACCAGTGTTAGATAAAGCGATAACCTAGGCCTACACTACGAGTCAATTGGGGATATTAGGAACGAGTGTTAGAGAAGGCGACAACCTAGGTCTACACTACAAGTCAAGTGGGGATGTTATGGAGTGTTAGAGAAAGCCATTACCTACAGGTCTACACTACAAGTCTTATGATGGGGCCAGTGCTAATTCCTTTCCACATGGACAACGAAGAAGCTGTGGAATACGAAGAACTAAAATTCAAAGCCAGGCATCACGTCTCAACACAAGCAAACACATACAGTCACGACGGCCTTCATTGTCTTGTTTGTGTTTGGCTTGAAATCCAACGTGGGGGGCATCCGATTGAGTAGAGGAAGCGATGACTTGGTCGATTGTAGAAATCATGAGCATGCATTAGGTGTTATTTCCTTTCGACAGGGAGAAGGACTATAAGGACAACGAAGTAACCATGGAATATGAAGAAATAGAAGACAAACCAACCATCAGTGGAAAATGATTGAAAACCCTAATTTCTTCTTCCTTAGTTCTCTTTTCTTGGTTTCCTTTTTTCTTTTCTTTTTTATTAATGGCTGACCATTTGGTATTTATTTAGTTAATTTCTGTAGTTTTAAGATATTATAATTTGCAATCGAGTAATAAAGTGGCCCAACTCCAAAGAGATCACACTTTCCAACAAAATTGTAAATTTTGACAACAAATGATTATGATCTTTCATTTTAACTTTAAATTTTGTCCTGCACAATAACTACATGCAAGAGAATTGTGAGAGCCAAATGCCTCTAATGTTTTACCAACCAAAGTAAAGAGGATATTTTCTTAAATGATTTAGATTCATATTTAGACCACTCAACTCATAAATATAACATTGAAAATGAAAGAAATATTGAAGCAAGTGAAATCTATAAATATTTTTATTCAGATAATTAAAATATACTAAACCCTTTCCTAAAATATACTAAACCCTTTCCCAAAATGGGGTTTACAACATAAATATGATGTTTTATGTTTTAGTAACTTTTCTAGGTTATTTTTTGTTTTAATGCATGAAAATTTGGAAAGTGCCTTTTGACAAACAATGAATACAAAATCTGGAGCAAAGAATGGTCTTCTCAATATTCAAAATAGTTAAATAGAATACATATAAAACATCAACAATAAATTATTAGAGTGAAACTCCACTAAACTTAAGTAAAACTGAACATAATCAAATGTGATGACACCTAAAAGAGAGTGAGATTAATATCTCAATAGCCCCACCTAATCTCAGTTATACATTTTTGCCCAATGGCTTTGTGAAAATATATGCAATCCAATCTTTGGAACCACAAAAAACACATATTATGTCCCCATCGTTCACAATATCATGAATGAATGAAAACTTGTATCAATGTGCTTTCTCTTTTTGTGTAAAAATGATTTTTTGATAAAGAAATTACTAAATTGGTATGAGTAAATAAGAGTTCGCTCCTTCTAAACATTTGAAATATCTTTCAATAACCTTCTCAACCACAATGCTTAACAAATGGTTGAATTTGCTACTACATCTTCTACCTCTCCAAGATATTGAAACAATTGATTATTTCTTGGATGCCCATGAAATCAGATTGGTTCCAAGACGAAAACCATACTGTGAGGTGCTTTTGTGATAGTATAAATGGTATGCATAATCGTTATATGTATAACCTGAAAGTGACCAATTATCCGAATGTGTGTAGAAGAAGCGAGAGGCTATGATCCCTATAATATACCTTAAGATCATTTTCTCAACCTTCTAATGAGAAATATTTGGTGACTACATAAAACTCGAGACAAAACTTGCTACAAACATGATATGATATCTAGTTGCAATGAGATACAACAAACTACCAACTAGACATTTATAGAATGTGGGATTGACTCTTGGTGCTACATATTCTTTGCTAAGCTTGGTGCCTTTGAGAAATTGGAGTATCAGTTGGTTTACAATTGGTCATTATGAAGTTTTGGATGATATCAGTGGCATACTTTTAGCAAATTCATGAATTGCAATACCTAAGATGTATTTCATGACCCCTAAATCAGTCATTTCAAACTAAATCAATCTTCCTATTAGGAGGATTGTCATATATATAACATGTGCTCCCTTGAAATATTACATCATAACCATATTACATTAATTGAAATACATTAATGAGGTTATGTTGTAGATGTGGAATGTAATAAACATCAAGCCTTTTATTTATGTTGATTTTGTTTGGTAAGAATAGGGAAAATACCTTTTCATTCAACTTTAATGCACGAATGATCTCCAAGAGTAAGTTATAATGTTATGGAAGCATCAAGATAAGAACATAATTTTTTTACCTGTCATATGATTGCTACAACCACTGTCCAACAACCAAAGGTCCTTGCAATGAGTATCTTTAGATAGATGGAAAGACAAAAACATTTTCTCAGAGTATTCTCCTTCATTGTTGGAAATATGGACACTCCCTCTTTGTTTATCTCAGTGTTTATTTTTGCATTCATGTCCATAATGCCTAATTTTTTTGTAGTAATAGCATTGAACATTATATTGGCTCCATGTTCAATTTCCTTGTGTTTGGTTTTGTAGAGGTCTTGATTTCTTTGTTGCATGATGATGTTCTAATCTACCTCTCCCTCAGCCTCCACCTCACTTCTTGCCACCTTTATATCTTATACCTTTGCCTCTACCAAGAGAGAGTTGTTCTTTGACAACTTGTTCCATGGAATCTTCTACCAAGTTGAGTCTTGTTTCATGTGCCATCGAGTGAACTGCTCTACTGAGAAAGTTGTCAAATCTTTGGATTCTAGAATGGTTGTTACAACCATGTCATATTTCTTGGGTGGGCTTAGAAGGATTTTTTCAACAATCTTCTGATTTGTAATGGCTTCACCAATGAGTTTGATGTGATTTACTATTCACATGACTCTAGTTATGAACTAGTCCACATTCTCTGTAGAAGTCATCTTTAGGGTTTCAAAATGAGCTCTCAATGTCCGCAATTTAACAACCTTTACTCTATCATTACCTTGATGCACAATTTTCAAAATATCAGAAGATTTTTTTTGTCATTGATGCAACAGTTATATTGTCCAAGATAGAGTTGTCAACTAAGTTTTGTATCCAACATTTGGCTTTGTTCTCTTTCTTTCTTAATTCTACAATGAAGAGGAATAGAGTTGTCAACTAAGTTTTGTATCCAACATTTGGCTTTGTTCTCTTTCTTTCTTAGTTCTACAATGAAGTTCCTCTGATTATTGTTCATGGCTGCTAATTGTTCTTGGGTCATCTCTACTTTGGTAGGGTATCCCAACATTCTTATACTTGTATAAAAGTCTTCATTTTTATAGACCAAAACTCATCTTTTTCTAAACAAAGTTGGAGCCTGTGACAAAGAGCTAATTTTTTTTTTTTTTTTTAATGCAAATATACAAGCCTTTTTACCGTATTTTTCCTTTTCTTTTTTATCTTTTGAATCAAATGCCACCTCCTTTTCAAAAAAAAAATTTTAATCTCCGTTTTCTTTAAATCCTTAAAACAAACAATACTATAAGCCCCTCACTTTCTAATTAAATCCCCCTTTTTCTTAAATAGAACTCTTTTTTTCTTAAAAAAAAATCCCTGTGCCTTAAACCTTTTAAAGATCTTAAGATGCACATTTGAAGAATTCAATGATACCTTTTTTTCAATTTCTTTGACTTCTTATATAAAATGACTTTGTTTGTCAGCGAATTTAAAAAATGATTTACGATGCCTTTTGAAAAATACTCCTTTTATTTTTTTTGTAAATTCCGCTTCCACATTTCTGCACTTCTCGACAGGATTCTCTATGAAATTTTGTGTCCTTTCTAACTTGATAGGATGCATCAATCCAAAAATTTCAAACATTCCGTAAGCTCCCAACAAATTTGTCCACGTTCTTCTTGGTTGAGATGCAGAAGTGATGCACCGGGCTTTCTTGACATGTGTGCAATTGGCGCATTTTTTTTCTTCAGTGGTGTGAAATTCAAGCTTCTTTTGAACGTTCTCCTCAGCCTCTCATAACCCCTTTTTCTGTCTCAGAGTTAAAAAAAATTTAATCGCTATTTTCTAGAGTCTTATGGGCACGGACACTCTGATACCATGTTAATATAGTTAAATATAATATATGTAAAATATCAACCATAAATCATTTCAGTGAAACTCAACTAAACTAAAGTAAAACAAAACTAATTATGACACTTGGCAAACAAAAAATCAAGTGTAATGACACTTAGTAGACAACTAAAGTAGACAACTAGATTAATATCTCACCTTTAAACATGTAAATAAATCAATTTATATAGATAGTTTACTCTCTAATAAGAATAATTCAAATTTCATTACAAATATTGAGAATGGAGCTAAACCGTTCCATTACACTTTCAAAATTAACGCATTCTTGGTGATAGCTGTCACACAGGTAAACAGATCATTCCAACTCAAGAAAATAACTTTCAGTAGCTTTTACCACCATGCATAAAAGATACAAAATCACTTGGGTTTCTCCCTCCGGCGTTACCACTCCAAAATATGTAGTGTAGCAATGTCTCCCTCAAGGTCTTGCAATACTTTATTCAACTTGGTGTTACATTATCTTATATTTTTGTAGGGAGTCTGAAGTTGTAGAGGCACCCTGTTTCTGCATCGGATCGATGAATCAGGTCATTGGCCTCGCTCACTATATTTGGAAGTTCTTGTAACCAACCTTGAATGGTGTCCATCAACGTTTTGTTATGATCCATGAAGCACTTGTTCATCGGTTGAAGGCTCTTCAATCGGTTGAAGTCTCTTCTCGGAATGGAACAATTTTCCTCCATCTTGATATAATATACTTTATGATAGTGAAGAGCCTTAAAATAGTAAGTATTACACAAATTTTAATTTTATATTTAAGACAAAAATAATTTGACACAAAAATATATATGAGACAAAACTAACATAAATAGGCTTTTTTAAAATAAAACATTATATTTAATACATTGGCCACTTAATACATTGACAATTAAGACTAAACCCATTTAAGATAGTTAACAATTAAGAAAGAACCATATGAATTTAAGATAATATTACTTAACACCTACAAAATTGACACTTACAATGTGCTGTAAGTCTGTTAGCTTGTAGGCTGCTATTGTCTTGCGCCTATATACAGATGTTAGTATTTCACTTACCATTCATAAAGACAATGATTTGTTGGGTTATTAGTTTGTGGGCGTAGAGAAGGATATCACAATCTTTCTTCACAAGATTTCCGAGAGATCAATTCCTCTTTTGTCGCTTTGATCTCTGCTAATACGATTAGAGACAACTTGTATATTGTTGCATTCAAGGAGTTTGCACAAATATTCCATAAGTGGATAGGGGATAATTATATTCTTAACTTTTGAAAAGATATTCAAACCACATGAAACTTAATCATATCAATTTCTTTCTTTTATATTATATTTTTCCTTTTTCATTAATCTTTTTTAATTAAATATAAAATTATAATATGCTAATTATATTAATTTTAATCAATTATAAAATTAAACTATAACAATTTTGAAAAGTTAGAATATTTTTGACCAATTTTTAAGTATTTAATTTAATGTATATTTATTTGAAAATTATATAAAAAATTACATTAAATTAATAAATTAAAGATAATTTGATTTCAATACAATTACAATATACATACCACATTCTAAAAATATAATTACAGCAAAAGTGTTCCTCTACCCCTTTGGCTCGGCTGTTTTGGCTCACCAGAGCATTCCATTTTCGTTCTCCTCTATCAAATCCCAAATTTCATCTCTGATCTCGAGGTTTGGTCTTCTCTCTCTTTAAGTTGTCTTGAGTTTGAGTCCCAAGATGTGTTCTCAATCTAAGTGCAGCACACATTTGCAATGCAACACTAGTCTGATACCGAGGGTGAAGAGTATTGAAAATGTTCCCTTGACTAAAGGTTTGGTTCCATCATCTCCTCACTGTAGATTAAACATGCTGAGGATTGGCATTTGGATTTCTAGAAGTACATATGCAATGTGTTTGGAGACAATGCATCATCTTGTTCATGGCTGAAATTATGCTCTTTCCCATGAGTGGGGCAGGAGAAGATGGTTCCAGTGGGAGTTTCCAGGTCGTGGGATCAAATCGCATAGCCCAAATCTGCTATTTTGTCTATAATAATCTTAGAATCAATTAGCAAAATAAGATGGTATTCTCATTTGTTTCTCCCTTTTTTTTTCCAATAGGTCCATGATATTTGTGCAAAGGACAGTGACTATGTCGAGGGTCTTCAATGCATATTATGTAGTTCAATGCATATTATGTAGTTCAGTTGACAACTCGAGTTACAGATGCACCATGACTATTACTACAGAGCCAACTTTAAAGGCATCATTCTCAACTTTGAAAGATTATGATTCATTTTCATTTAATTTCTTTGCAAATCATTGACATTTTCTTTTGTTTTATTTAGGTGGGCAACCTACCTTTCAGTAAATACTCATGGCTAATTCCCCACAATTATTATGCAACAGTCAGAGAATAATTGTAGATGGGTGTCGAAAGATTCACTTACAATAACAAGCTGGAGTTAGTGTTATGGATCATTTAAATGTATGTATGGCCTGGAAAATATTTTAGGGAAATTAGGATATTTGATCGTTGGGAATTTAGCAGAGACCCCAAGCAATTAGGTTATTTGGGAATTTTTTTGCAGAATTGTGGTAGAGGGCTAATGTTGGACATGTGTGATTATGAGATTGATGTTTGGATCTGTCATTCCTTCGGAGGAAATTTCTACAATTTCTCAACTTTTGTAGGTTAAAATCCCAAGTCCCTTGATTAGCTACTGTAATTTTTATTTTTATTGTTTAAATTAAATACGTTTCGGCATAATTTTCCACATTTGAAGTGATATTCGGGTTGTTAGGGTGTTATTTTTTGCTCTAAATCAAGGCACCATGCCCCGAGGTCCACATTATTGAGGAGATTTGAATTTACCCAAATACTCAATAATATCTAGAGCAACTCACGAAACTAAATCCTTAGATGTAAAGTTAAACTAGTTTGACTCATATTGAGGTCTATTTCATTTAGGAGATTTGAACCTAACCATGTCAAGCATTAAATACATTGATAGATTACAACTGATTATAGATTTTGTTAACCTTGTTTAAAATTAACAAAGATAATATTTAAACATTTAGTTTATTTGGAATATGTTTCTATTACATGTGTCAATTGTGAATACATTGAAGGATATTCAGGAATTTCTGGGAGACAATCCCTCTCAAATAATCACCATATTAATCGAAGATTATGTCAAAGCTACCAAAGGTTTGACGAATGTCTTCACCAAAGTTGATTTGTTAAAGTACTAGTGCCCAATGTCTGCCATGCCCAACTATGGTAGTGATTGTCCCACTGTGAGTGACATGGTCATGAAAAACTATTGGTTTATAGTATTCACCTCAATAACTTCCAAATATGCATTAGAGGGAATTGTTTATGAGTAGAACTTTGTGGTGGAAAATCAGTCTAAGTTTTACAAAATATCCCATGCCTTTAATGATGTATAAGGAGGGATTTGTGAGAAACTATTTTGGTAGATGGGGATGATGGTTTGGTAGCTTAGGATCCAACACTAATCACGTTGAATAAAATAATATAAGCTCAAAAGCATTGTCACTAGTTCCTAAGAATTTCTTCCCTCATAAATCCGGTGTACCCAAATCCTATGTATAAAATTTTGATGTGCTCTTAAGCATTCTCAGCATATGTCACCATGCCATAGGAAATAGATGGGCTTTCTTAGCAGTGGACTTCTTTCAAGTGAAATTTATTGCTTCATTTTTTCAATTTACACAAATTAGTATTTAACCTCATTGTGTTTTATGACATACACATAGAGGTTAAATTTTATTGATCCAGGTTAAACTAGGATTGTTGCGTTCACATCTATTTTCAATCATTTGTTTATTTTTATTTCACAAAAATGCTCCTAAAGTGAAAGTGGGTTTGGTTTTTTGAATTTATATAAACCCCAATATTTAACCTTAGTGGCTTTTATAACATTCACAAAGAGGTTAAATTTTATTAATCCATGTTAAACTTGGATTGTTGCATTCACAATAGTTTCTAATCATTGTTTTATTTTTCTTTACAAACCATGCAATATTAAATACAAAATGTTCTAAGGCATTCCATTTTATGTGTATTGATTCAAATGTAAAGCACGACAACCTGATTTTTCATGTTTGCAGAGAAAAATGGAATGAAGTATTCCTATTGCATTTATTACAAACTCTTCAGATAGGGTATTCCTCTAGAATTTAGTACAAAGCTTTAGACATGGTATTCCTCTCAAAGCTCTAGCTGTTGTATTCCTCTTGCATTTACTACAGAGCTCCAACTCTGAGAAGAATCAATTTTTATATGAAAGAGGAATTGGTTGATCACAAGATAATTTCACCCTTGAGTCCACTTGTTGGGTTGTGTTATATTCTTTCCACGACTAGCCCACATAGTTAACGAGGGGGTTAGAGGGGGGGCAGAGCCACCCCTTCGTTGTGCCAATTGTGTAGTGAGGGGGGGTCACAGGGGGTTTGAGGGGTACCTGTAACCTCACATTATGGGGTCCGGGGCAGTTCCCCATAAAATTTTGGTTTTGGAACCTATGTTAGGTTGAGCGGACCCACCTATGGTTTTGTGCATGATTTTCGCACAAGTTTTTGGATATGATGGTTTTCGGTCCATGGTTTTGGACGTGATGGTTTTCGGTTCATGGTAATGGATGCTTCGTCATGTATAAATATGTATTGTAACATTGAAAGGAACATAATGAAAAATCAAGCTGGTAGTCCCGGTTTTGGGATTTAGGGGAAAATCTCTGTGTATATGTGTTTTATGTGTTATGCTCTCACATTGTTTATTTTATGTGTTTTTAGAATTCGTATGCAGGTAATTTCTGTACGGGGTTAAAACGTACATTTGGTATCATAGCAGTTTTGGCTTCAAGGGGACACTTTTGTTGCTGAGGGGTTTCGCTTGGGCCTTTGGTAGACCCTATTCAGTGGGAGATCTGTGAGATTGATTCTAGTGGTGAAAGAAGATGGCGAGCAGTGGAAAGATAGAGATCGAGAAATTTAATGGTCAGAGTTTTGAGTTGTGGAAACTCAAGATGAAGGATTTGTTGATGGATAAAGATCAATGGATCACGGTAGATCTGAGTACTAAACCAACGGGAGTGGCCAATGAAGAATGGAAGATGTTTGATCGGAAGGTAAAGAACACAATACGATTGTGTGTCTTAGATTCAGTATTGTTGAATGTATCAGGGGAAGCTGTTAGAGCTCAAATCTACCTTAGGTTGAAATAAGGTAAAACTCAAGGCTACATCAAACCACGCTCAGCTTCGTAGCTAGCCCTACGAGGACAGGAGAGGGCTCTCTCTGAGTCAATCTCGGCAAAAGGTAATCAATGAGGTCGAGATGACTAATTTGATAACTAATTTTAGGCTAGGTATGAAGTACAAGGAGTTTGAAATTGATTTTTTGAAGATTTGTTGAATTCAAAGGAAAGGCAATTTTGGGTGCGGGGATGAGGCAAAGTTTTTGCAGAGGTTTGCTTGGGGCAAGATAGGCGATTGTTTTGATGCCTTTAAAGAGATTGAATGGATAGATCTGACTGGTGAGGGGTTAAGGAGAGCAAGAAACTTTCAAGGATTCTCCATAAACAGACGAAAACATGGAAAATTAAACAAACTTAAAGGCAGAGCATAACAAATTATGGATTCTACCTTAACACTTCATTTGTTCAATTGCAGAAGATAAGAGAAGGAAAGTGATGCACATAAAAAAATTACAAATACTGAAAGAAGCACACCATCAACACATAAAGCCACATGAATCCCAAATAGTGATGCAAAACCCTGGTCTTTCCTTTGCCAAAAAGGCAGATAAAATATGTACAATAGAGTGTCAAGCTATTCCCAAGAGTCCAACCTTGAAAATGACTAAAAAAATACATAATATAGGCAAGCCAACCCATTCCCTTGCCTCTAGGGGTCGAGCTCATCATCCTAGGAGCTGTTTCAACAAACTCTAAACAAAGCACTACAATCTAGGCAATCAAAACAACTTGCCTCTATAAACTAGGAAACCAATTCATTCATTAAATTTTCACCTTTTCGTGAATGAATCTTATAGAATAAGTAACTAAGTGTCAAAATAACATCATGTTTTATTAATTACATCAAGAGGAGTGAAAAATCACTTCATAAGTCAAAACTGGTCAAACTGGCTTCATTTCCTGAGCTGAAGATAAAAATTTTGCCAAAAAACCATGTGCGCAGCGCGCCTAAGCCCTATGTGCCGCACGCCTTTCCACCTATTTTTGGGGAAATTTCCGTCATCCAAATTGAGATTAGGTTGGCCTGTTGGAAAGCCCTAGATGTCTCCTTTCCAACCCAAGTGGAATTTTCCAATTTGGTGTCCATTTGCCCCACCAAAAGTGCATTCTCCAGGAAGTACTTCCTGCTGGTGCAAAAGGTGGCAGAAAGGTGATTTTCATGGTGTTTTTGAGCCTTTTGGTCACACAGATCTTAATGAAATGCTTTGGCAATAGTTGAGCATGTATAATTCATCATGAAAAACCCAAAAATGTAGATTTTTCCTCCAATAAGTGTCCCAATCTTAAGCGCGTGCATCGACGCGCTACGCGTTGAGCCAAAAAACCCATTTTTAGGACAAAATTTTCAAAATGACAAAAATTTCTCCGAATTTGCTCAAATCCGGAGTGAAGACCCTCTATCATGTATTGTGCCCCGCCAATGAAGCCTCGGCCAAAATTTGGAGTGGATCGGGCTTTTTCCGCCGTTTTAGTGCTTTGCTCAATCGCCTCTTTAGGATCTTCATTTTTGCTTTAGAAACGTGCATACGAGCCCAATAGTGAGTTTTCATATGACAAAGCATGTCCTTGTCTCTGTTTGCCTTCGCCAACAATTTCTCCAAATGAGTGTTCACCCAGATGAGCATAGATTCTCGATCAATCGGTGTCAAATCACCGGGTCTCTTTCGAGCCAATTCTCGATCTTCCCGGATTTGCCGCAACTCAGAAAGTGTATGTTCATCTTCTAGCTGTTTGTTGCGCTGCTCCAAGTAGTTAATCACCCACTTAGCCATCTGCAACTTCTTTTGCAGTGAGTCATTCTCAGCCCTTTGCTCTTGGATGATCTCTTTTAGCTTCGAGCTAGGAGAGCTCGCATCAACATCAATGACATCCGTGTCCCGATCTCCTGAAGGACCCTCCTCATACATGGGCCTCTTTCCCCTATCCTAGATCTGTACCTGTGCTGAAGAAGAAGGAAAGACCCGTTCCACATGATGTGGAGATAATACTCGCTATGCTGATGAAGTCAACGAGACCCCTTCCACCCCGGGTGGAGATAGTACTCGTCGTGTAGATGCAAATAAGGCCCTTTGGCCTCGTTGATATGTCACATATGGAGGAGCACTTATATGGTCAGTCTCAGGAATGTTTGGCTGGTGTGGAGGCGCTCCCTCATCATGAACTATCTCGGGAGGCGGTTGTAGCGCTGAAAATTAATCACGGGAGATGAAATCCTCCCAAGTAATGCCCTGCTGTGCCAACTGATGCATCACTATGATTTTGATCAATGCGTAATGATATATGCTCTTATGCTGATGTGATGGACTCTTCCTTTGTACTAAAGGCACCATCCTCTCTATGTTGTGACACATGAAAAACGGAATGTTCATCATACGTACCCTCGTGAAATGCATCAACAAATGGACATGGTACGCATAGAGACGTGAGAATCTGCCCTCGCAACTGAAATATCGAATGATGAGTTTCATCAATGGTGCAAATTCATCCCTCAGGAATCTGAAAGGAAAAACTGTGCTCAAGTGTCTCATATACCCGAGTTTGATGTATGGCTCATAGTAGAATCTGTCTAACAACTGGCGTTTGCTCCATTCCTCCCCTAAATTTGGTATCCCGGTGGCCTGAGCAATAGTCTCTGGTGACAAGGTGAAATCCACTCTAGCAAGGTTTACATGACCATCATGTAAATGTAGAACAAATAAATGGACTAGTTCCCGATGATGCTGAGTTTGTGAGATCATCTCACAGTATTGGAAACATGATTGACGTCGAAAACAATCCATTGCAAGTGGGCAAGCTTGCAATTGAGCCAAAGAATTAGGCTCCTCCCTGACATGCTGACCACTTTTGCCACCTTTGTGATACCTCCGTGGCACATTTGGCACATTTACCTCCGGTGTAGAATCACTGTCATACTCCTGCTCATAGACTGACTCGGTCTTTGACATGACTTTGACAACAAGATAACTGGAATATATATGCTGATGTATAAACTGTGTGTACAATTGACTGTAAACTGTTCGTTGCTCTAAAAATTCTGTGACCAAGGGGACACAAATGCACAAGGGAATATTAGGAAAGGGAAAACATTAGGGAATTAGGGAATTTGGAAATAAAAAAAAGGGAAGTAGGGAAAGAAAGGGAAATGAAAATCTTGGATTTTGGGGTTTTGGGATGTTAGGTAGGGATAATGTATTTTGTAATAGAGGTGAGGGACTAGGATTTGAGGGATTATAGTGTAGGATTAATGAGGGAATATATGGGGAAAAATAATGGTGAAGTTGGGAATGGGAAACAAAGGGAAAGGGGAAAAAATCACAACCTTGGTTACACTCTGTTTTTGGAACCCTACAACAATTTTTTGCATTCAAACCCTACAACACTTTTCATTGACAAAGGAGGGATTTCCACTTGGTTTTCTAAGGCAAACATATCATGAATCCATTACATTAACCGTTCAAAAACCAAGCACAAGTCATGGATATGAGCCTACCTGCAAATTTGTGCGGAGAGGAGGCGATTTGGTGCTTTTCCAAACAAGTTTGGGGCTGAATACCCAGTGCGTCGCGCGCCTCACCCAACGCGTCGCGCGCCTCTGATGCGCCGCGCGCGTGTATTTTTACACTGTGGCTTTGTTCCCGGTGCGCCCCGCGCCTCTAAAACTCCTCCAACTTCCTCTCAAACTCACAATTTCGCTTTGAAATGATGTTCTTCACTCTTGGCATGTGGAATGAGTTGAAATTTCATGAAATATCTTTATAAAGACTCCCCTTTGATTTTTTCTTGGTCCATAACCCATTTTGTAATGTTTTGTCATTGACACTTTTTCAGGGTTAATAGATTTCTGACCTTTTTGGTTTCCTCCTTAAGTTTGGTTGAAATAATGATTTTCTTTGACAATTTTTTGCAAGGATAGCTGTGATATGATCTGGCAAAGGAGACCAAGGCTGCGCTTGGACAATTCAAGAACTGAAATTTTTGAAAATTTATTACAAAAATGAGATGACGACTTATCTTCAACAGAGTTTTGAAGAGAAGTCCTAATTTATCTGTATAATGATGAAAATTATTGAGGTAACCATCTATTGAGGACATCCCTCTGGCCTGCTAGTCTTCTTAGACTTTTTAAAACAATATTGACTCAACCCTAGACCTAATGACAAAGAACTCTTGTCATGACCTAGAAATTTGAAACAGGACTGTAAATGACCTTTGAAGATTTGTTTTTATGAATAGACCTGAACCAGCAGTGCCAAGCACGAGGGGAATGAGTGACACAAACCATTCCGTCAGAGTTATGGCATGCCTAACGAAATGCAACTGATCTAAACTGATGGGACACCTAAACATGAAATGCAAAAAAGAGCTTTGATCTCTGACGTAGGGATAACTAGACCGACTCTAACAGAAACACACCATACAAACCTTCCACATCAGAAACAAAACTCCCATGAGCCATCCCAACCACTCAGGTAACCAAACCCTGATACCATCTAAATTTTTTGACCATTAAACCCTTGAACGTTCCATTGATATGGGCATGCATGCATCTATGAGGATTTGGACGCTCCCATAACATGGGTATGCATGCGTCCAGAGACTTTTCTTCCCAATGATGTGCCCGCATCTTCAGGATTTGAGCCACTTTTCAGGTCCAGAGCTTAGGTCACTGCCCAGAACTCAATGACACTTTCGAAAATGAATTTACACAACATACCAATGACTTATTTAAAAAAAAAGGACAAGGTCTAGATTGGACCCCTACTAGCCATGACATGCATTTTGTCAAACACGTCACAAATATATAATCTATAGGTGCAAACAACGTATCTGAGCATAGGGGTATCATACTTATATGAGAATATCTAAGAAGCATTGTTTCCTTATATCATAGATACATTGTTCATTCATTTACAAATCAAAACATGAGCAGAGCCATACATTATCATTGTCATAAAACATGCTTATAACCAATATAATAACAAAAAAAATGTCAAGGATACATTAACCATAAAATCCACATATAAACCACTACATTTACACATAAGACGTCAAGGAAATAACCTCTTATTAATGAATGCAAAAGGCAACCCATGATGGGACTACCGTGTTCCACCCAACCATAAAATGGTTGAGCCAATTCTCTCTTCAACCATTTGTTGGGCCTTGAAATTGTCATTCAATTCCATTATATTTTCATTTATATTTCCATATTGTCACCTTCACTCCACCTCTATTTCATTACATTTACCTTCATTTCATTACATTTACCTTACCATTATCATTATTGGGTCACATTTATGTTTTTCCAAACTTGATTAATTCTTAGCACTTTTAAGTGAATTTATTGTTAAAAATTAGAAAATAATGTGCATATGTTTATATCTAACTAGTGGGATGAGATTGTTGACATGTGTAGGTCAAAAGGAATCTCCTGAAAGAGCCTTATGTGGCCTCCCAAAACCAAATTCGAATTTGAGAAGAGAAGATCACGGGATCATGAAGATATGTGTCTCATTTCCTATTTGTATTGAAACTCTAAGAAGACATGTGTCATATAATTTCCTATTTTGATTGTAACTCTAGAGATATGGAGAGAGATTCATGGACTCTCATTAATGAGATAGCTTTTCATCTTTTTGTATAAATAAGGGATTTTTTCTCCTATCATTTTCATGTGTAAAATTGGAGTTATGCTCAAGCTTTAAATACAAAATTAGATTGTGGCACCTTACTCATGAATGTTCCTTCATTTTGACTTGGTTTTGCTTACATATGGAGCATCTTGATTTACCATCTCTCACACTTTTACATCAACTACCTAAAATGTGTGAGATTTAATTTCTTTTATATATTAAAGTTCATTTGATTTCTTAGTATTGGTTTTAGAATGACTGTGTAACCTTTGCTTTTCTAAAAACATTTCAATAGGAAAGATTTATGTATTTTCCATTTGGATTAAGTTTGAGGCAAGAGCTCATAGTTATTTAGTTTCCTTTCATGTTCTGTTATTTACTTTCTTAGATCAAACTATCAATTCATTGTGTAATTGAATAAAAGATCAGGCCAAGAAGGTGATTTCAAACTGGGTGATTGAATGTTCAACCTATGAAATAATTGAGCTTTACTTTTTCATTCTTTTATATTTTCTTTTAATATCCTCATTTAATTGCATTAACTGATATTCCTAAATATCATTCTAAGAAATTTATTTAATCATATTTTAAGATTGAATGGTTGAATATTTAGTACATGCAATTACTAAGTTATTTTCTGCACACCTTACTTTCTTTTCTAGGACATTAGAAGTTAAAGTATAAATAGTTGCTTACACATCATCTCAAGAAGGTAACACTTCATAATTGAATGCTGGAGTAACTAAGTACACATTAGTTGTTTTTTATTTCACAAGTTAGTTGAATTTCATTTTTATTATTTGATTTCATAAATTAGATGAACCCTTTTTCATTATTTTGTAGTTAGATTGATCTAAACTGAAAGAAAATTTCTAGCACATAAAATGCACGCATGCTTCACAAGTTTACGAAACCCCCGGGTTGACAAATTAAATGACAGGCAATCACTTTTCCCCAACATTTTGGCGCTGTTGTCAAGGAAGTGTGCATAGGAACTAACTTTCAATTTAGAGTGTATTTTATTAGTTTTAGTTTTTACTAACCATTTATGGAAAAAGGGTCTAGAATGCAGCCCAACATCTACATTGAGGAATGGTATCAAAAAGCGGTTACACCACAATATTCATCAATTCTTCAAGAGATCCTTGCGGAAAATCGAAAGGTCAAGTCGATTTTGCATATCCTTACAAACAATCAGGTACATTTTTCAAGTTTGGATATGAGCATTTCAAAAATTCTAATCCGTAAATGGCTTCATTGGAAGCATGAATATACTTAAAAAAAAGGGTTTTAGATAGATAGGAAAAATAAAAATATTTTTTTATAGTTTTTAGTATAAAGTTGATGTTTTATGGTGCAGTAAGAACCACCCATCTACTAACCCTTGGTAGGAAAAATTTGCAATAAAACAAATGGTTGAAAACAAGGAGCACAAATGAAGATCATAAACGATAATTTAAGGTATGAGATCAAGCCTTTTCATTTTATTTTTGCAAAATTTACAGAGGAATTGATTGATGAAATCTTGAGTATGTTAACAAAATAAATCTCTCAAGTATGCTCTCCTTCTGCACCTCGTGTGGCCTGGAGGATTAGAAAAAGAAATTGTTTTGTTAGTATATCATAAAACATATTTAGCTACTGCAAGACTTGCAAATCCATATGCAAAAATCCTTACCTCTGTATGCAAGAGTTCTCTGCAGGATTATAAAAATGATGCAGTTAAATTTCTTCAAAGCGCTGTCCCATATTTTATCTCATTCCAGATTTCGAGTCCCCCAGAATTGTCTATAGGATGATTGATATAGTTAGATATTCCATTTTTCTTTGCTGTAAGGCATCCACACAGCCACAAGCCCAACCTTCAAAACTTGCAAATCAAACATCACGAGAACATTTCTAGAAAACGAAACAACATAAACACATGATTTTAAAATGCAAATTCTGAGCAAACTAGAGCGTATTTGAAAAAAATGAGACATGGGTTTTCTCTGGAATGAGGGAGATTGGGTAAACTGTAAGTTATTTTCTAGATTTTGCAACCACTTAGGAGAAATCCAAAATTGATTTTTGCAGAAAACGTAATCGCCAGAAAGCGTAAACTGTCTTGACACCCTATTTTAAAACATATTTTCTGAGCAAATCAGGGTGAATCTAAAAAACCAAGGACAAGGGTTTTTCTAGAACGGGATGAATTTAATAACTCAGAAACTGTTTCATCATATTCATAACCATTCAGGAGAAAATAGTGGTTCTTCGAGACCCTGTTTGATGACTGCGTGAGGAAAACATATTTTTTTTTATGCACGAGGTTTTGCTAGCAATAACAAATTTAACTCACTAAGACTTCTAATCAAACAATTATTGTTGCTCCTCTTCAACAGATTTACCCTCCTTACATCTTTGAACACTTGGAAGAAATTGCTAACTTAATGCTGCACCTGTGTGTATACTCGTTTTGTCACGTGTCATTGTAGTCAGGGAGTGATTTTGTTTTTAATGCTATGAAGCATGAATACACAATTAGTGAATTCAGATTTGTGGTTGATACAACGAACAACAATCATTTTCAAAGATTGAATGAAAGAAATAATTTTATTTGTGGAAAAAAATTATAATTAAAAAAAAATTGTGTTGATTAATACATATGCAATCAATTTATTGAAGCAATTTATAAAGTGAAAAATACTTGCAAAATTTGATTGAAATATTTTTTTTGTTTGTACAATTACTTTTTCATATTTTTGCCACTTCAAATATTTTGACAGTGTGTTATTTTTGCAGCACAAATGACGATTCAATAATGACTTGCAAAACAGTTGGAAAATTATTTAGATGATTTATGAACATTTGGCATTAATATTGTTGTTGTGTATTTTTCTATGAAGTTTTAACTTGCAGAGCACAACAAATCTTTGTGATGCCAATCGTTTTACTGTGCACAGTGCATGAGGTCATCATACAACAAGGAGTTAATTTAATTTTCATTGTTATTTCTTAAAATTTGATTGTTATCGATATCATGAATTGGACTAAATATAACACTTTTGATTGTCCTTAGTCTGTTTCATTTGATATTTTGTGTAAGAATTAGAAAGAAACTGTTCATTTCTTTTTAAACACGCTTATGTTCTTTATGTCAAGTTTTTTGCAGGTTTGGGATGATCAAATGACCATTTAAGAAAAATACTTGTGCACACAATTGGTCTTCAAAGGATTGATTCCATGAGAAACATAAGAACAAGTCCATGTCCATATCCACCAAAACCATTACCTTTTCTCCCTTTTGAATTATAAATCCAACAAAGCAATTCAAAGCAAGCCACAATCATTTTTCCCAGCAAGAGTCAGTTGTTCATTTTCATTTATTCACATACACTTTCTGCCTGACCCACAAATAAAAGCAAGAAGCTCATTTACATGCTTATTGCCCATTGTCATTATTATTTTCCATTGTCATCTTCCATTTTCATTTTTCCTTTCCTATCCTTTTTTCATTTCGCAAATAAACCCTGCTTCAATGCAAATTATTGAGTCCATAGTCCTTCGAGTCTAAAATATTTGCAAAAACACCTTGAGGCTTGCATGCCTTAATGGCAAGTCCTCATGCCACTAAACAATGGGAATACATCAATGTCCCTTGTTTATCGGATCTTCTAGGTACTCGACAACAAAAAAATTATTCGTACTTAGTAAGATGTGTTTAGGCATCTTGACTCTCATTGTCATCAATGGTGAGAGTTCTCGTGTTGACTAGTGGCATCCATTAATGGCCACTAAGTGAACAATTTCCTGCTATGTTCGACATCAGAACATTTATTCACATAGCAAGAATTGTGCCAATGAGTTTTGAAGACATGAAGACTATCATTTTCAACATTTTGGAGCAAATGTAGAAGTTATGTAGCTATAGAACCAGATGGCAGTTGTGGAATCAGACAACAGTTGCAGAACTAGATAATAGCTGCGGAATCAGACAACAACTGCATAATCAAATGACAGCTGCAAAATCAAATAACAGTTGCAAAATCAAATGGAAGAAGCAGAATCAGCGCTATTTCGTAGCAGATTCAACAAGTTTTAATAAAATCAAATAAAAAGTCATCTTGACTCTTTTCTCCATGACAAAAAAAGATTATGATCAAAATTTTGCAGTCACCACACATGCAACTCATCCATTTTTAAAGGGTAAGTTAAGGTATGCCATTTTCTAACTTTTTACCATAAAATTCCTTGAAAATCTAGAATGATATTTTTTGAAAAAAAAACATTTCTCTTCCTCATCTGATAAAATATCCAATATCATCAGTTGGGAGGGATACATTCATATTCATATTTTTCCATATTCATATCACATTTAAAAGCCCACATACTTTCAAAAGATATTAACTATTACATTATTGTTATGAGCATACAAAGGCTTGTCAAAAGTACTAAAAAGATAATCGGATACGAACACAATCATGGTTGTCACACAAGAACCAACTATGATGCAATCCAATAAAGATACACTTTGCAACAATAATAAAATTATCATTATGCAAAGTTCAAAGATAAAAAATGAATGCAACAAGAAAATATGGGTGTAACACAAGAACCAACCATGTTGCAATTCAACTAAAAGATTTTGCAGAAGTATGAAGTTATCAAATGATATCATGCAAAGTTAAGCCAAATCTCAAGGATGAAAATTAATTAATGTAATAGATTGTATGAGGACATGAAATAGCTTCAATTGAGGGGTATGTTGGGCCTTGAAATTGTCATTCACTTCCATTACATTTTCATTATATTTTCATATTGTCAGCTTCACTCCAACTCTATTTCATTACATTTACCTCCATTTCATTACATTTACCTTACCATTATCATTATTGGGTCACATTTGTGTTTTTCCAAAATCTATTAATTCTTAGCATTTTTAAGTGAATTTATGGTTAAAAATTACAAAATAATGTGCATATTCTTATACCTAACAAGTGGGATGAGATTGTTGACATGTGTAAGTCAAAATGAAGCTTCTAAAAGACCCTTACATGGCCTCCCAAAACCAAATTCGAATTTGAGTGGAGAAGATCATGGGATCATGAGAATGTGTCTCATTTCCTATTTGTATTGAAACTCTAAGAAGACATATGTCTTATCATTTCCTATTTTGATTGTAACTCTAGAGATATGGGGAGAGATTCATGGACTCTCATTAATGAGATAGCTTCTCATCTTTTTGTATAAACAAGGGAAGTTTTTTCCTATCATTTTCATGTGTAAAATTGGAGTTATGCTCAAGCTTTGAATACAGAATTATATTGTGGCACCTTAATCATGAATGTTCCTTAATTTTGACTTGGTTTTGCTTACATATGGAGCATTTCAATTTACCGTCTCTCACACTTTCGATCAGCTACCTAAAATGTGTGAGATTTAATTGCTTTTATAGATTAAAGTTCATTTTCTTTTTTTAGTATTAGTTTTAGAATGACTGTGTAATCTTTACTTTTCTGAAAACATTTCAACAGGAAAGATTTATGTATTTTCCATTTGGATTAAGTTTGAGGCAAGAGCTCATAGTTATTTAGTTTCTTTTCATGTTCTCTTATTTACTCTCTTAGATCAAACTATCAATTCATTGTATAATTGAATAAAAGATTAGTCCAAGAAGGTGACTTCAAATTGGGTGATTGAATGTTAAACCTATGCAATCATTGAGATTTACTTTTTCGTGCTTTTATATTTGCTTTTAAGATCCTCGTTTAGTTGCATTAAATAATATTCCTAAAGATCATTCTAGGAAATTTATTTAATCATATTTCAAGACTGAATGGTTGAATATTTAATACATGCGATTACTAAGTTGATTTCTGCATATTTTACTTGCTTTTCTAGGACATTAGAAGTTAAAGTATAAATAGTTGCTTACACATCATCTCATGAAGGTAACACTTCATAATTCAATGTTGGAGTAACTAAGTATACATTAGTTGTTTTTGATTTCACAAGTTAGTTGAATTTCATTTTCATTATTTGTTTTCATAGATTAGATGAATTTGTTTTCGTTATTTTGTAGTTAGATTGATTTAAACTGAAAGACAAATTCTAGCACATATAGTGCACCCATGCTTCACAAGTTTACGAAACCACTGGGTTGACAAATTAAATGACAGGAAATCACTTTTCCCCAACACCATTCACCCCCATGCCATATTCCAAGCATGAATGTGGGACTCAAACCAAAATAACCAACCAGGGCATCCCGAGGCTAAACCACCTCACCCTCATCAATAGAAACCAAGCTTTACGGCAATCCACATTGTATCATTAGGCAAAAAAAATAAACATGTAATAACAGGTTTTATCATTGTCTCCACTAATGACATGGACGCCACCTAATTTCTCCACCTACACTGTCAAGAATTTTCCTGTCTCCTGGTCTCTCAGGATTTACCGCAATCCATAGTCCGATCCAAGGATCACTAGGCCCTAAGCTGAGACTCCACCCTCTAGGATTTACCATATAACCCATCATTCACTAACAAGGATTCCTATGCTTAATCAAGGGCAACCACCTCTAGGCTTTAGCATATATCCCACTATTCACTGGTCGAGGATTCCTAGGCCCACCAAGGGAACAAAAAAACTGGATTTACTGCAACCCACAGTTCGATTCAGGGGTTACTAGGCCATGTGTTATATTATTTAGAGAACCACCTCACTCATCTTCAAATCCATCTAGCAATCCAGATCAACCAAAACATGGGAACCCCATAACACCATGGTTGTCTGGAAATGGGAAGTTTAGGCTGAAAGCATTGTCACACATGGAAAAACCTATGCCATAACAACAAAGAACCACATGCAATACCATGCTTGCCAAATCTAGTAAGGAAAACACATGCAAATCGATACCAGCATAGAATATTGTTGTATCTGCTTGATCCTACTCTTCCTTGCTTGCTCCTTCTTTCCTCTTGCCTTCTTTTCCCTTCTTGATCCAATGCCAAAGTGCTCCAAGAAAAATCTGTGTCTAAGAGTGAGTGAGAGAGAGAGAGAGAATAATGAGAGAGCTCCAAAACTGAATTGACAAAAGGTTACCAACTAATCCTCAGAAGCCTTTTTATCAATTAGGCCTCTATTTTCTCCATTTTCCATTATTTTCCTTGATTTTCCTCCTCACATGCAACCTGTGACCTTTCACCTTCCTTTTCTCATAATTTCCATTATTTTCATAAATAAATGTGCCAAAAATTCCATTTTTCCTTTCCAAAGCCTTATCCATTTCCTTTGTCGATTTCCTTAGCCATAATAAACCAAATGAACATCCACAATAGGATTTCTTTCCCAAAATTCAACTTGGAATCAGTGTCCCACCAACCATGGTTATAATTTTTCCTTTATTAACTTTTATTACATGAATTTTTCACCAGTGTTATTATAGAACCCTCCCCCTTGGGGGACATTATACTCGGTGTTCAACCACACCTATACCTCAACAAAAACGCTAAAAAGAAAACATACTGCCCATGGAGCTTTATAACATAGCTCGATGTAGTATTTACAATGATCACCCTGCTAAAAATCAAAGCAACATGACAACATAACAACATAACAACATGACAACTATAATTACATGACACCCATACTGCTTATTAGAGCTTTATAAACATCACACCAAAACATATGCCAAAACATATACCAAACATCATACCAAAACTACTTTGCCTGAATCAACAAACAATGAAGGATACATAACCTGCATATGATCCACCCTCTCCCATGTATCTTCACTGGGCCCAAAGTTCTTCGATTGCACTTTAACTTGCTCGATAGCTTGGTTCCAGAGCATGATCACCTTTTTCTGCAATCATTAGGGGAATTTTGAGGTCTAAAATGGGCGCCCTAAGAAAAATGTACAACTAAAATAAACTTCATAAGGACCAATAGGATTCAAGATGATGATGTCAATCATGGGGGATGATTCACCATTTTTGGAAGAAAAAAAGTAAAAATATTAAAAAAATAATAAAATAATAAAACTACATTTTCAACTTGCATTTTGAACTTATCTCCCTAAGGTTTTACTCAAAATTCGAGCAGGAGTACTTTTTGGATGTAAAATTTAATTCCTCATCCAAGGAATACCCATATTGCATACTTTTGATGGGCCCTGCTACATGAAAAATGAGAAATACATGAAAAAACATGATTGCAATCACGTTTTTCATGTATTTCTCATTTTTCGTGTACTAGGGTATATCAAAAGCATGCAACATTGGTAATCCCTGGACAAGGAATCAAATGTTTTCATCCAACGTGTGTTTCTTCTTGAAATTTGAGTAAATCCATAGGGAGATAAGTTGAAAAAATAGTTTTTCCTTTTTTTTTCCCTCTAAAATTTGATCATGTAATCTAATCTTATTTTATTATTTCCACTATTATTTTATAATTTCCTTAGGAGGCCCATTTTAGACCTCAAAATTCCCCTAATGATACACTAAGGCTCCATCTGGCTCCACCTACAATATAGACCAACCAATCACATGATCAACATCTTTAACATACTTCCTATTGAAGACCAAAATTGTTTCTTTTTGACACCTTCCCTAAACTCCTTACACTCCATTTTCTTCTTTTTTGATCATAGTAACCCTAATGAGGTGTCATCTTGCAAGGTTATTGGAAAAATAAGGTACCTAATCATCTCTTTATTCATGGTTTCATTGTTTCCTTATTATTTGATTTAATATTTGCATAAGCTACCAGATTGCACCAATTCTACAACTTCATTGAAGAATCTGTAGGTTTCGAAATACCAGTTGAGGAGTGAAATATATGGACAGGTACCTGACAACTGTCACAACGATATCCACCTATATTCATGATCTAGTAGGATGATAAGGATATAGCATGAGCAGGTCAATGTGGAAGTCAACGAAGCAGAAAAGGAGCCCAGGGTGAATTAGGAGAGTGAGAAAATTGATGATAAGAATGAAGATGATATTTTGCCTTATGATTTGCTTCTCTGATTGTAAATCATTAAGAATATCTATTTGGAATTATCTTATGTCATTTTTAGGATATTTTCGAGTAGGATAGGTTAAAAACTCTCTAAACTAATTATCGAATGGGGTTATGAAACCTACCTCTCAGCACAAGAATGACAGAGCAGTTATTATTTTGAAAACACTTTGCATTTATAAAATCAAAGCTTGATTAATCATCTGCGTATTGCGTTGATGCATAATTAATCTTTGATTGATCGTTGCTTACCTTCAACTCATAGGAGGGACCCCTAAGAGCTATAAGGTCTTATTTTGTTTTTATTTAGTATTTCAGTTTTACATCTTAAATTCTATAACACTAGTTTATTGCTGCTAATCTTTCAGTTTTGACTTTCACTGAATGCTTATGATAGTGAGATCAAAGTTTCGTGACAAAGTTTTCTAAAAACTTCTTTTATGGACTCAATCATTTTGTTATTTGAAGGATGAAGGAAATAAACCAAATAGGGATCTATTGTGAACATGAAGAGTAGAATCATTTAAATGCAATTAGAAGCCTAATTCTTCCAAGGCTTTATGAGTGTGATTCAGATTTGGCAGTGTGATATTTTATTTTATTTTTGTACTTAAGAATAGTTTCATGTTTGTTAGTAAGAAGTGGATTTAATTGTTCTGGTATGATATTTGATTTCTGCAATTTTAGATTAGTTTTCTTTTCTACAAACATAAAGATAATTTAGGTGTGGTTTTGATATTTACTTTTGCACTTTCGTTTTTGTCAGAGTGATATTTTCCTTTCTTACAAGAGTGACAATTTCTTATGTGAATCATGTGCATAAAAATATCCAAATATAATTTGACAATTTACTCACATAATAAAGAATCCTAGCACAACTGTTTCACATACACTTCATTAGTTTACAAGCCCTGGTCGATAATTTATGCATTAATTTAAACTCATTTAAATTACCAAACATTTTGACACCGTTGCTGGGGAAGTGTATATAGGATTTATTTTTAGGAATATTTTCATTAATTAATTAATTTATTTATTTTTTTATAAAAACATATTTATGCATAGGGAAAGAGATTCTAGGGATAGATAAGTAGAGGTAAGATTTCCATTCCATCATCACCACTTTCCCCACCATGACCTCATAGTGCCACACCATCCACCGAAACTCATATTCCATCATTTTCAAGTATACTTAGGCTTCCTGAGGTACAAAGATCTGAAATCCAACCAAAAGATTCACCAAATTATTCTACTGAAGCTGTAGTAGATGAACTTACATCCCCAACCGAAGGAGTAATATTTCTATCTTCAACTAGAGAACCAATTCTAGGACAAGAATTGTAAGTCCCTAGTGAAGAAGAAGAAGAAACTTATTTTATCCCATTGATAGAAGAACCAGAAGAGGAGCTAGAAAATCCAATTAAAGAACCCTACATTAGCTCTAAAGAATCTACAATGGCAGGGGAAGGAGAAGGATAAGTACATAATCTGAATGGTGAATTTAGGATTAGAGGTGGAAGAGGTAATAGAGGAGGAGGTAGAGGGGAAGGTATAGGAGGAGGTGGTGGAGGAGAACCAAAACATTTTGGGTTTCCCATCTTAGATGAAGATACAATAGTTACAATTGAGAACATCTCACTCTCCATCCTCCCTAATTTCCATAGAGTAAGGCATGAGGATCTTGAAAATTTTCTTTTTTGAGTTTGAAGTCTTCTGTAGTTCTTATGGCTACTTGTTGCATTCTCAACAATTGAAATTGTTTCGAGCCACTCTTAAAGATGGAGCACTTAAATGGTTTATGGGATTAGGAACACATACCATAAGAACATGGGAAGAAATGAAAAATGTGTTCTTATAAAAATACAAAGACTATTGTATGCCTCATAACCTTAAAGATGAAGCATCTAAAATGATTCAAAAAGAGGATGAAAATCTTGAGGATTTCATTGAAAGATTTGCTTACAATGTTAAAAGGGCTAAAATGCATAATCTAGACAAAGAAACTTTGAAGGCTCTTTTGCTAAAATCCATTAGAGATGAATGGGTAGATCTTCTCAATTTAATGGGAAAAGGAGATGTTTATCAGTTATCATTTAGAAAAATTTATGAATTTTGTTCACACATTTCAAGAGGAAAGGCTGTAATTGGGAAAAATCCAAGAGACCATGTGTAATATCCCTCCCTTTAATAATAAACTGTAGCTCGGTCAGTAAGTAGAGTAGAAATAGGAATTTTGCTTGACAACTTCAAAACATATATCTTAAGGATTATTAGTGAACAAATAGATACTCTTAAGGTTCAAAACAAGAAAAAAGCTAAAAATGTTGCTTTATCAATTTTTTGTGCTAAATGCAAGAAGAAGCATGCTATAAGAGAATGTCCTCTTGATACTAAAGAAATATGTGTTATTTGTAAAGAAATTCATATCACAAAGGAATTCTCTTCAATTCCTAGACTTAAAGCAGTCTTGCAAAATGAAGTTGAAGCAAGCCAAGCTGAGTCACTCTGTTTTATTGGTAAAAGACCATGGCCACCACAACTACCAAATATGGTACATGATTTTAATCCTCAATACCAATCGTTTGTACAACCTTAGAACAGTTGGAATACAATTTTCCACCTAAAAATCCATTATGGACACAAAGTTGACAGTATCCTCCTAGGAATCCTCAATATATTCAATTTCAACAACCATTTATTCCATATCAACCTCCATATTACCCTCCTCAATCAAATTCCTTTCCACAATTTCAAAATCAAACTTAGCCTTCTAATCAACCACTTAAATTACCATCCACATCATACCCTCAAAAATCCAATCAACTACCTTCTCAACCACTTCCAAATTCGAATAATAAAAATTCACAACCTGTTTACAATATAGAAAGTCATAATTTCCAAGCTTGCATGATAACTCCATTAGATCTAAACAATGCCCAACTTAGATCTGGTAGAGTTTTAGAAAAGAAGTTACCATCTATTGTTATTCAGGAATCTGAAGAGAATGAATCACTTGAAAAATAAACATCTCTTAATCAAGAAGAAATTCCTCAAAAGGACAACACCCCTGTACATGATACCTTAATAAACTCAACTCCCATCATAGAACAAAATTCTCTTTCTGTTCAAAATCCATCCTTTCCTGAAAGGCTAAAAATTGATAAAGGAATAAAAAAACAAATTGTGTTTCCTGAATATGATATGCTAGATGAATTAAAGAATGTTTGCATCAAAATTCCTTTGTTACAAGCCGTTAGGTAATACCAATATTTGCAAAAACAATAAGGGAGTTGAGGATTAAAAAACCAAGAAGAAAAAGAAAAGAAGTTAAAAGAATTTAGTTAGTTGGAAAAATTGCAGATATTATGATGGGAAAACCAACAATTTACAAATATCTAGATCTAGGTAGTCCCATTGTGAAAACACACATAAATGGTGTCGAGATTCCAAACACATTGATTGATTTACAAGCAGTTATCAACATCATGAGTAAAAAACTATGGATCAATTGCAACTTTCTAATCTACAATACACACCAACATTAGTACAGTTAGCATATATATTTGTTATCAAACCCGATGGTATATTAGAATATTTATCTGTCTCCTTAGATTCTTAGGAATATCTTGTTAATTTATGATTTTAACTCCCAAGAATAATTTAGGAGGACATCCATTGATTCTAGGAAGACCATGGTTAGCTACAACTGATGCTTTTATGAGTTGTAGTTTTGGTGATATGTTTATCTCTAGTGGAAGTTATACTAAGAAATTCACACTATATCCACCTGCAAAAACAACAATCGAAGTAGAAAGTGAAGTTTGGATAGATTATGATAATGAAGATTTTGATATACAACCAATATTTTCTACTTCACAAATAGATGAAGAAGATCAAATTTTAAATCTAATGAATAATAATGATTATTCGTTTCAAGAAAAATACAATTTTTAATATCTATCATCACATCAAATGGATTTACATTCTATGGAAAAAAATGGCAATTCTCAATATAAATATTTCCAAGGAAATTTTTGAACATTAATGAAAATTTAGAAGAATCCTAAAAGAAAGAACTAATGAAGATGTTACAAGAACATTCCTCTGCCTATGCATTGGAATAAACTAATATGAAAATAATTGATGTTGATACTTATATGCATCATATCTATATTGAAAAAAATGCTACACCAGTTCGACAACCCCAAAGAAGGATGAATCCAAATTTAAGGGAAAATTGTTAAAGAGGATTTACAAAAACCGTTGAATGTGAATTTCATTCACCTAATATCAGATAGTCAGTGGGTCTCACCATTAGTGATTTTCGAAAGAAAAATGGAAAATGGAGAATATGCATCGATTATAGGGAATTGAATAAAGATACCTTGAAAGATAATTTTTTACTTCCCCTTATAAATCAAGTCCTTGATACATTGGCAGTGAAAATGTATTTTTCATTCTTGGATGGCTTTAGTGGATATAACCAAATCCAAGTAGCTCTAGAAGATCAAGATTTTTTTTTTTACCTGCCTACGGGGAACCTATTCTTACTGGGTACTTCCTTTTGGATTATGTAATGCACCTACAACATTCCAAAGGGAAGTTCAAGGAATTGTTTTCTAATCCAATTCATGATTGTGTGGAAGTTTACATGGATGATTTTACTGTTTATGGTAATTTGTTTGAGGAAGCTCTTGAAAATTTAGAAAAAGTTCTCATTAGATGTAAAGAAACAAATCTCTCATTAAGCCATGAAAAATTCTTTATTATATTCACTGAGGGAATTGTTTTAGGCCACCACATTTTAGGAGATGGAATTAAATTGGATTCATCTAAAGTAGAATTTATTTCTAAATTATCAGTTCCTATTTGTCAAATAGATGTTATAAGTTTTGTTGCTTTTACTAGTTATTATAGAATATTCATAAAAAAATTCACAAAGATAGGCTCTCCACTTTTCAAATTACATACAAAAGACTATGAATTCATTTGGAATTCTGATTGCCAAAAATCTTTTGAAACATTGAAAAAAAAGATTTCTAAAGCACCTACCTTAAGAGGAACAAATTTGAGTCTTCCTTTTCATATTTGAACTGATGCTTCAGATACATCTTTGGGAGCTTTATTAGGACAAAAATATTTGACTCCTTATGCCATCTATTATACACGTAAAAATTTGACTCCTGTAGAGTTAAATTATACTGTAACAGAAAAGGAATTTTTAGTTGTTGTACATGCCATTAATAAGACTTTTCAACACTATATCACTGGTTATGAAACTTTTGTTCATACAGATCACTTTTCAATGATATATTTAATGATAAATCAATTAATAATGGAAGAGTTAAAAATTGTTATTGTTATTACAAGAATTCAATATTATTGTTTTGGATAGTCCTCGAAAGGATAACACAGTTGTTGTTTTTCTATCTAGAATCGAAAATGACAATAAGGATTTTCCTGTAAAATATAATTTTCCTAATGAATACACTTTTGCAGTATCTATTAAATCTCCTTGGTTTGTAGATATTGCTAATTATTTGGCTATAGGGAAGTTACCATCATACCTGTCTCGTCGAGAGAAAAGGAAAGTTATTCAAACCAGGGCATCTCATTCATGGATAAATGGAGAATTGTACAAAACATTGTCTAATTTAATCATTTTAAGATGTGTTAGAGAAGATGAAGTACCAAAAAGCATTAAAGGCTTGCCACGATGAACCATGTGGAGGACACTTTGCTGATAAAGGTTTGGCTACAAAATCCTTCTCTTAGGATATTATTATCCATCTCTTTTTAAAGATGCCAAAGAATATGTTAAGAGATGTGATAGTTTTCAGAGAATGGGAAAGCCCATTCCTTCAGATGAGATGCCTCTACAACCTCAGGTACTTATTGAACCCTTTGAAAAGTGGGCTCTAGATTTTGTTGGTCCAATCGATTCACCATTAAGACAAAAAATGTACATTCTTGTTTATGCAGATTATGTCACAAAATGGGTATAAAATAAAGCACTTCCTTTTGCTACTGAAAATGTTGTAGTTTCATTTTTTGAGGATATTTTCACTCATTTTGGTGTCCTAAGCGAAATTGTGAAAAATCAAGCTACTCAATGTACATCCATGTTGGTGCAAAAGATAATAGAGGAATACAAGATCAAACATCAGAAATCCACTCCATATCATTCACAATCAAACGAACAAGTTGAAGCTACTAATAAAGTTCTTGAAGAAATTCTTACTAAGACTGTACATCTGCATAGAAGAGATTGGGCAGAAAAGCTTCTAGAAGCTTTATGGGCATATCGTACCACATGGAGAAACACAAAAAGACATACTCATGAACTTGTTTATGGGAAGCAAGTACTATTTCCTATTGAGTTCCAAACAAAGACCTTCAACAATAGTCAAATTGGGTCTTGATCTATCAGAAGCCCAAAAAAAAGAATGGAGCAATTGAATGAGCTTGATGAGATACAATAAGATGCTATTCATAGAACCAATATAGTTCAACAACAAAGATCTAGATGGCATGATAAGTTTATCAAGGATAGGAAGTTCAAACCGGGTGATTGGGCATTTTTTATTATTATTCTAAATTGACATATTTTCAAGGAAAAATTAAAACTCATTGGTTTGGTCCTTATGAGATTCAAACTATCTTTAATAGTGGAATAGTAAAAATTAAAACTATTGGTGAAGAAAAAGTAACTTTCCTTGTAAATGGTAATAGATTATGAGTATATCATAAACTATTAACAAAGAAAGAGTTCATTATAAGAAATCTGCAAGCTAATCTTGATTTGAAGTTGGTCAAGGAAGATTCTTCTTCCTCTCCAACTTAGTCTTCCACTTTCTTTTCCGAATATATTATATATTTATATATATATATAATATATACTAATATATATATTATTATATATATAGATATAATATTATATAATATATATAATATATATATAATATATATCTATATCTATATATATTATAATATATTAATAATAATAATTAATAATAATAAAATAATATAAATGTAACATGAACAAATATTGTTGGCATGTTTATATAGAAAATTTAAGTTGAAAATCAAGAATACTTGGTAGCATAGATTTTATTTTAATTTCCATATTCTTGTCCCATTTCTTTTATTTCTCTTTACAGAAATAAGGCATCTACATAATTTTGGATTTCAGGCATTTGTGGTTCATTTTTTCAGTTGAATCTCAGAGTACCCACAATAATAATCATGATTGTCAACGTTTCAAATCCCAACAGGGATCCATCATCAAGACAATTACATAATTGTCAATAATCTATAGCTCTCATGAAATTCCACTGCTAACTTGATAGATCAAAGCTAAAGAAAATGAAAATTATGGTCAAAGAAATCTAAATGGAGATGACAGCTAAAACAACCTGAGCATCCTACAAAAAGAGAAAATTAGTAAGGCAAAATGAAAGGTATGTAAATATTAGTTAAATAATTAAGGATCAACATTGAGTTATGAAATTACGGGATGATTATAACCGTTGCTTCCACCATGTTATGTAATGATTACCCTAGTCATAACATAATATTGTTTTTCTGCCATTCAATGCATACAATCACAAAGTGTGAATGAGATTCAAACCTTGCTAATGTTTCAATTCATTCACCTTTATTAGTGTATATTCCATTTCTCTCGTACACATCCCATTTCCTTCGCATTCTAACCCATATTCCTTGGCTCTATTCCAATTTTCTTTGTCGAAACCCTCTAAACAACCACCTAAACTCCATTGCCATCCTTCCTACACTCTATAATCCCGTCAAAAAGGGAAATTGCAGACTGAAGCTTCCTCACCATGGGAGTTATTATGCGTTCTGAGCCAAGTGGAGTCAAGTTTCTTGAAGGTTATCCACAGGTGAAACAACAATTGCAGCAGGCATGGTGGTTACAATTCTTTGAAAAGTTTGATGGGAACTATAAGGAGGTTACAAAGTCATTTCCTCGAGCATGTGATGGGATAGAAGTGGAAATTGGAGATATCAGGTTGGTCTTAATAGAGTCACTCATGGAAGAAGCTACATGATTGTTGAGAAACGGGGAAAGTTGGTTTAAAAGTCGCAAAATCAAAGAGAAAGATTGGGAAATATTCTTGAAAAACCCAGGTATGGACATATCCATTTTTAAGAAAGGAATTCCAGTAACAACCTTAAAAAGTAAATGGAGGAATTTATTATTAATTATTAGGAAATTCATAAATTGTGAGGGAAGGTTTAACATATTTTACCATGCTCAGTTAATGATGCATTACATTGATGGAAACAAAATCAATTTCCCATATTTCCTTCTTTGTAGTTTAATAAAAAATGAATGCTAATATTCAAAGAAAAATTTAGTCAATTGATAATGCCCTGTATCATCACGATTTAGTAAAAATATTAATTGAAGCACATTTGAAGAGCAAAGAAGATAATTGGGCAGATTTTCTGGTTCAAAATCACTTTAAGGTAGTCAAGCAAGATGAGTCTGGTTCCAAGATAAGGATAAACCACCAAAAAATTCGCTCAAACCCTAAGCTGCAAAATGAAACACCTACATAGGAAATTCCAAAGGATGAGCACATACAAAATGACTTTGATGATGAAATTCATCTTGAAAATGTTTTAGAAAGTCTTAAAAGGAAGAAATATGTTGACACACATGAAGGTCCATCAAAAGAAGGAACATAGAAAAACAAAAATAGCAAGAGAAAATGAGCTCTCACTACTAAAAAACCATCAAGAAGAAGTGCATGACTTATGAAATCGACCATTAAACAATCTCCAGGTTTTGTTGATTTAGAAGAAGAATCAGTGAAAATACCATCCCCAATTGTTGGTCCAAAAAGGAAAACCCCAGGAGTTATTAGTTTGATTGCTAGTCCAATAAGGAAGACACCAGAGATTGGCCCTATTCAACAAGAGATCTATGACTATATAGAATCTCTCGATCAAAAAGCACAAGGAAAAACTGTTGACTTATCCTCAAACCAAGAATAAATTCTGAGTGAATAAGTTCATTTAAGCCCTCCACAAGGATCCAAAGTTGAAAATGTTCTTAAACAATAAATTTATGAATTATAAGTGGTAAACAAATTTATGAAGCATGAGCATGAAGCAATGAAGGTACACAATGACATTCAAAGGACTCAAAATGATAATACACTCTTACATCTTTGCCACTAGTACAAGAAAAATAAGAAGTTAAAGGCTCAAAATAAACTTCTCCAAGGTAAAATCAAGGGTTTATAGTGCAAGATTTTAATGAAGAAACCGAGGATTGAAACCAGAAGAAAAATCAGAAAAATAGAGAATACTAACTTAGATGTTCTTGCTCAAGCTTTGGAGGTAGCTCAGTGACAAAGTGGGCCACAAATTTTGAAATTTTGTGCATGAGTACATGCAATATCTTCTGTGTGAGGGAATGTTGAAGACCAAAATTGTTTCTTTTTGGCACCTTCCCTAAAATCCTTACACATGTTTTTTTTTTATTATCATAATAACCCCAATAAGGTGTCATCTTGCAAGGTTATTGGAAAAAGCAAGTACCTAATCATCTTTTATTTATGGTTTCATTGTTTCCTTATTATTTGATTTAATATGTGCATAAGCTACTAGATTGCACCAATTTTGCATCTAATAATCGATTCTTTAGCTTACTTGAAGAATATGTAGGTTCCGAAATACCAATTTAGGAGTAAAATATGGACAGGTAGTTGACAACCAGCATAATGATATCCACCTATCTTCATGATCCAGCAAGATGATAAGGGTACCGTATGAGCAGGTCAATGTGGAAGTCAACCCAGTAGAAAAGGAGTCCACGTCGAATCAGGCGAGCGAGAAAATTGATGATAAGAATGGAGTTGATATTTTGCCTCATGATTTGCTTCTCCGATAGAAAATCATGAAGAATAACTATATCACATTATCTTATGTCATTTTTAGGATCTTTGTCAAGTAGGATAGGCGTAAAAACCTCTAAACAATTTATTGAAGGAGGTTATAAAACCTACCTCTTGACACAAGGATGATAAAATGGTTATTATTTTGAAAAAACTCTTTGCATTTATAAAATTGAAGCTTGATTACTCCTCTGCGTATTGTGTTGATGCATATTTAATCTTTGATTGATTGTTTCTTAGCTTCATCTCACAGGAGACCCCCCTAAGAGCTGTAAGGTCTTATTTTGGTTTTAGTTAATATTTCAATTTTACATCTTAAATTCTATAGCACTAGTTTATTACTGCTAATATTTCACTTTTGAATTTCAGTGAATGCTTATGATAGTGAGAACAAAGTTTTGTGATAGAGTTTTCTGAAGACTTCTTTTATAGAATTAATCATTTTTTTATTTGAAGGATGAAGGAAATAAATCAAATATGGATCTATTGTGCACATGAAGATTAGAATCATTTAAATGAAATTAGAAGTATAATTCTTCCAAGGCTTTATGAGTGTGATTAAGATTTGGCAGTGTGATATTTTATTTTATTTCTATACTTAAGAATAGTTTCATATCTGTCAGTAAGAAGTAGATTTAATTATGCTGGTGTGATATTTGATTTTTACAATTTTAGATTAGTTTTCTATTCTGCAAACATAAAGAGAATTTGGGTGTGGTTTTGCTATTTACTTCTCCACTTTAATCTAGCTTTATTTTTGTCAGAGTGATATTTTCCTTTCTTACAAGAGTGATAATTTCTTAGATGAATCATGTGCATGAAAACATCCAAATTTAGTTTGACAATTTACTCACATAATAAAGAATCCTAGCACAATTGGTGCACACACACTTCATCAATTTACAAGCCCTGGTTGATAATTTATGCAATAATTTAAACTCAATTAAATTACCAAACACTTATTAAGAAATGAAACATGGAAAACATCATGGAATTTCACTGTCGGAGGTAGTGTAAGTCGATAGGATATTGACTCAATCCTCTCAATAATACTGAAAGGTAGACAAAGTCATGGTGCCAACTTGGCACATGATCCAATCCATAAGGAGCTCTTCTTCAGTTTGATGCACAAGTACGCTTGTTCCCCAACATGGAAATCCTTGAACAACTTATTCTTATATGCATAACTCTTCTTCATATCCTGTGTTGATTTCAAAATCTTCTTGATTACTTGCATTTCCTGTTCTAGTTTTGCCAACATGTTCGATCCAATAAACACCCTGTTAACTAGATAATTCCAACTGATGGGAGTATTGCAACTCTAGCCATAAAATTCCTCAATCAAACTCATCCTCAAAGATTCCTCATACCCATTGTTGTAAGTGAACTCTACCAGTGGAAGATACTCTTCCCCCTTTCGTTGCTGATGCATCATGTAAATCCTCAACATGTCCTCCAATATCCTATTGACTCTCTTAGTATTTCCATCTGTATGTAGGTGATAAGCTCTACTAGAGGCCAACTCTGTGCTTAAACCTGCAAACAACTCCTTTCAAAACTTGGAAGTGAACTTCACATCCATGTCTGACATAATATTCTTTGGTACACCATGCAATCTAACCACATCTCTAATGAACAACTATGCTACATTGCAAGCTAAGAATGTAGACTTCACTGTAATGAAGTGCACAACTTTTGTCAACCTGCCCACAACAACCATGATGGAATCATACTGTCTCACTGTCCTCGACAAACCTGTGATAAAGTACATGGAAATGACCTCCCATTTCTATTGTAGAATCACACTTGGCTGTAATAGTCTACTTGGATGCTTACACCCTGCCTTCACCTACTCACAATCCAAGCACCTAGCCACAAACTCTGCTCCATCCTTCTTTAGATTTGGCCAATAATAAAACTTCTTCACTGCAGTCAATGCCTTCTGATGGCCAAGGTGACTTGATTATGGTTTCGCATGAAACTCCCTCAAGATCACCTTCTTGAGCTCACTTCTTCCTGAAACATATATCCTGTCTCTAAACATGACCAATCCATCCATTGTAAGATAATATTCCACATCTTGTGCACCTTCACCTGCACCTGCACCTGTACCACTACTTGTACATGTACCTGTACCACTAACTGTAATTGTACTCTACTACAATTTGTACACAATCTCCATATACCTGACATCTTTCTGACTTTCCTACAATATCCTATCTTGTAGGTCCCATAGAAACTCGTAGTTTCTATATGATTTACCTATATCCAACTTTTAAGATCATCTGCGACCCTGTTCTTCTTTCCTTTGATGTACCTAATCTTGAAGTCAAACTCATTGATCGTGGCCAATCATATAGCCTGTCTGACATTCAAATTTAGCTGGTCAAACAGGTATCTCAACCCACTGTGATCACTCATCAGTACAAATCTCCTACTCAAAAGATAGTGCCTCCACATCTTGAATGTGTGTATGATCACTGCTAGCTCAAGATAACGTTTCAAATAGTTCTTCTCATGTTCATTTAGTTTTAGTTACTTATAAAATTCCACTTGTCCATCTTGCATAAGGACTCCACCAATTATTCTCTTGCAAGCATCTATACATACTACAAAATATTTTTCTGGATTTGCGATCGTTAATACTGGTGCATGTGCCAACAATTGCTTGAGCTGCTCAAAATTGGCCTCACACTCCTCTGTCCATTCAAACTTCTTAACTTTCCTCTGTAATGATGTGATAGGATAAGTGATTCGCGAGAAGTTCCTGATGAATCTCTTGTAGTAGTTCTAGAAATTTTGTCACACATTAAATAAGACGATTTGGTCACAACTAAACTTAGTCAGAGATATTAACGTGAATACCAAGTTTCAAGGCATATTTCACTAGATATACCAGCTTAGAAATTACACCAGTCATTCATTTCCTTTTCTGTCTTCTTTTCCTCTTAGGTAGCCTCTTTCATGGTCTCCCATTTCTCTTTTAACAATCGTTTATTTAGGAAAAGTTTGGGAAAGTAACCTCCTTTCCCTAACTGTTCCAACTAACTCAACCACGAGTTCTCTATGCATAGCCTTCCATGTGTTTAATGACTAATTTCCAAGAATAAATGCATATGTACATATTTTAAATATTACATAATTGTGTTTCAGATATTCATGAGGCTCTCACTTGGCTCAACATTAAGTAGATTTTTTTATCCAAAGTAACAAATAAGGAAAGAAAAATATTTACACATTTTACTAGGGCATATTACATCTTCCCCCTCTCAAGTGAAACATTGTCTCAGTGTTTCCAAGATCTCAAAACAAGATGATATATGCCTATTTCATAAATTTATTGTCCTCCAAAGTAGCCTATTTTTGGCTAAAGTGATTCCACTACACTTTAACCTAGGTGATAACTTGCTTCCACAACATTACTTCTCTCTCACCTAGTACACATTGGGGTTTGACTAGAAATTATCCATTCAGTTCGACCTAGATTCACAATCAACAAATTGTAGTAGCTAAAATCAAAACATCATTCTGTACTATATACCATCTTCATTTACCAATGATTACTTGGATATCATGCCAATCAATAATGTGTCTAGGGTCGTAAACATATTTCTTTAATAACGAAACATGAAATACATTGTGAACACATATGTGACTAGGCAAGGCTAATTAGTAAGCCATAGGTCCCACACAGGAAAGGATCTAAAAAGGTCTACAAAATTGGGGGGCTAACATTGCACAAATTCCCCATTGAAGAGTGCTTCTTTTGGGTTTTACCCACATATACACATGGTTCCCAACTTGGAATTCCTGATATCGTCTTCTCTTATCCACATATGTCTTCTTTCTATCCTGCGCATATTTTAGATTGTTTCTTATTTGCTTCACCATATATTCAATTTCTCTCAACATATCCTATCCTAACATTAATTTATCATTTGACCCACTCCAATTTGCAGGTGTTTTGCATCTATATCCATATAATACTTCAAAGACACTCATTTTCAGGGAAGCATGACAACTATTATTGTAAGAGAAGTCTACTAAGCGAAGGCATTCCTCCCATTTCGTAGGCTATTGTATCACATACATTCTATGCATGTCTTCAAGTACTTGATTTACATGTTCTATTTGCCCATCAGTTTGAGGGTGGTAGGTAGTACTAAAATGGATTTGGGTGCCTAGTCCGGTGAATAACACATGCCAGAAAGAGGATGTAGATATCACATCTCTATCTGAAATTACCAGCTTAGGAACTCTATGCAACCAAAACATTTCTCTCATGAAAATATCAGCTATCTGGACTATATTATAAGTAGATTGTACCAGTATAAAATGTTCATCTTTACTTAGTCTATCAATTACTAACATTATCTATTCGTTCTATCATTTAGTTTTTGATAGATTGATAATAAAATAAAATGTGATGACTTCCCACTTCCATTCAGGTATAGGCAGTGGGTGCAATAATCTAACTAGATGTTGATGCTAAGTCTTTACTTGTTGGCATTCCAAACACTTGCTCAAATATTTTGCCACTCCTTTCTTCGTAAATGGCCAAAAAGATTCCTTTTCAAGGTAGTAATTAATTTTTGATAGCCCTGGTGAGTAAGGGATTTTATGATATTCGTCCAAAACTAACTATGTTAGACCTTGTTGATTAGGTACATTTTGACATTATGACACAGGTTTTGCACTATGACACAGGTGTTGTCCTTGATGGCAACTCACTCCAATGACAGATCACAGTTCAGGCTCACAGAATGATGGAAAGAGAGATATACGCAGGTTCCCCTTGACCAAGCCGCGTATACATGTGGGTTTGCCGACCGTTCAATGATAGATCATAGTTTAGGCTCACAGAATGATGGAAAGAGAGATATACGTAGGTTCCCCTTGACCAAGCTGCATATACATGTGGGTTCGCCGACGTATGCATATACACATTCTTTCACGCAAGGAAAGGCACGTACATGTTGGAGAATTTGGTTTTGGTCTGTGGTATTTGGACCATGGTATTTTCACCCATGGTATTGGTCCAGGGTATCTTGTCCGAAGTGTTTACCCCAGGTAATTGGTCCAATGTATTATTTCTAAGTGGTTTTGGACCATGGTATTGTGTAAGGCCTAAGACTATAAAAGGAGGAGGATATCATTAGGAAAAGGTACTCAAGTATTGAATATATAATGAAGAGCAAGATCTAGAATACTGGTCATTGGGTTATGGTGCATAGCTGGATCTAAATGAAGGAGGAACCTGAGCGCTTGAAGAAGGATAAGTTCTATTAATGGGTCAAGATCTTAAGGCTTGAAGAGAAGTATCTTTGTGTGGTTTTGATCTTTTATCTAAATAATTGGCACATGTTGTAATCTGTAAATCTGATGATTTGGGTATAACTGATGTCTGAATAGTGAAAATGTTAAATCATATTTTATAGATCTGTAGGAGGTTCAGTATAGCAAAAGCGCATATACACACTGGTTAGGCATTTCAAAATTGCATATACGTAGGTCCACCTTGAGAAAAGTGCGTATGCATGCAAGTTCAACACATTGAAGTAGAGTACACCTCATAAAATATGTTTTAGCTACTTCTATTTACTGTTGCAGTGTTCTGGGTTCTGGATTGAGTTCTGGTTACTGTTACTATATTCTAGTTAAAGCATTCAGAAAAGTGATTGTTTGATTCAGTTTTGGTTGGTACAAAGGAGATTGGTTGATGTAGATATATTTGATGTTTGATTGATGTAATTGAAGGATCCAGTCTGAAAATTTATGAAACGTGGTCCCTGGAAGAAAAGAGAAGGTTGTAGCCTTCTATAGGTCAGCACCTACGTACTAGTAAACGCATAAGCTAGTATAAGAGCTAAGGGGGTTGTAGCTCCCTTCTAGGAAAAGTTGGAGAATGAGAGAAGGTTGTAGCCTTCTGCAGGTAGAAGCCTACGTATTGGTATAAGACTACCCCAATACAAAATTTGTAAAAGGAAGTTTCTCATCAAAGAAAGATAGAGACGATTGCAGTAGGTGGTTTTCACCCACATTGGGCTTCCACCTTATATCTTGTGTTCATGTGTGTGAATGCCTATTCTTTTTACTGCATTTGGTTACTATTTATATGGTTCTGATACACAGATTAAAGATCAACTAACTAAATTATAAGTTTTCAAGGTATACCCTGGTTGTTCAAACATAGTTGTGTATACATGCAAGTTGCATTAACAGAAGTAGCGTATATAAATCTGTTTATGGAAGTGAAATATTGTTAACTTTCTAATACTAATTCACCCCCCCTCTCAGTATTATTTCCAACAATTGGAATCAAAGCAGGTCCTTCAAAAGAAGCTTGATCACTCAAAGGAAGATCTATCATCATGGGTAGCTACGAAAGAGAAGGATCCATTAGACCACCAATCTTTGATGGGAGAAACTTCGTCTATTGGAAGGTAAGAACCATAGCCTATATTCAATCTCTTGGAACAGATGTTTGGGAAATCATGGATGGAGTATATACATTTCCATCAGCAATTCCTACAGATACGACAGGTAAAAAGAAATATGAAACAAATGCCAAGGATGTTAATACACTATTGGTGAGTCTGTCACAATCAGAATTTGTCAAGGTTATGTAGCTCAAAACTGCCAAAGAAATATGGGGCAAGATCGTTCTAAGCTATGAAGGAGACAATCAGGTAAAACGTGCCTATAATCTCTCAGAATTCAATATGAAACTCTCAAAATGCACAATGATGAAAATATAACTCATTACTTCCTACGTATATATGAGATTGTTAATCACATGAAAAACTTGAGTGAAGAGATAAAAGAAGTTACTTTAGTTGAAAAGGTTTTAAGATCCTTGTCTTCTAAGTTTGAATCAAAAGTTTCTACCATAGAAGAAAAGCAGGATCTCCAGAGTATGACTATGACGCAGTTGCACAAAATCTTAACTGCTATTGAAATGAGAAAAGGAAGTCCATCAAATATGAGAGAAGCCACATTTAAGGCTTCAGGAAGAGAAGAGCTCAATGAATCGAGACACATTTCAGAAGGAGAGGAAGAAGCAAACTTTGTTAAGAACCTTCAATGGGGTTTTGGAAGATTCAGAGGTAAACTACCTTTCAAATGCTTTTCTTGTGGAAGAGTTGGACATTATGAAGCCAAATGTCCTCATAAAGATAAGCTTGATAAAGGTAAGGAACCGGCAAAATGGAATATAAAATAGAATGTAAGTAAGAAGAGCTACTATACGCATGAAGATAGCGATGGTTTATCAAATAGTGATGAAGATGAACATGGTAATGACTATAGACTTTTTATGGCTTTTGAAGATGACGATTTCTTGGATGTTTTAGATGAAGATGGTCTCTAGGAAGAAATTTCTTAACTTAAAATCTATTTAGAAGAAAAGAGTATGATTATAGATACTCTGACATTCCAACTTGCTGAAAGGGAAAAACACAATGAAAAATTAGAATGTGAAATTGTGGGTCTAAGACAAGATATTGAGAAAACAAAAGCTCTCAATCTCAGGTTTGGTGAAGGATCATAAACTTAAATGAAATTGTCAAAGTGCAACATTCTCCTCTGATAAAGACAGGTCTTGGATATACTAAAGAAGCATCTCAAGCAAAAAAGCCATCAACCTCCAAAAGCTATCTTGATGCAGCAAGGAGAAGTGAACAGGATGACAATCGTCAGCAAAGGCATAAAGCAGATCACCAGGTAAATCAGGTTCAATCTACTTCAAGGATGAAAAAAAGCTATAACCAACCATAGGTAAATCATTCTCAATTTGCTTCAAGAATGAATGTCAATGAAAGCTACAATCATCAGGTCAGTAGACTCAATAATCGTAGGAATTTAATTAATGGCAAATGTTTTTCATGTCATAACTTTGGACACAAAGCTACTCAATGTGTTGCATACAAGACCATCATGACTAAAGAAGCACAAAATCAAAGGAATGTGACTGGGATCATGAAAAGGACCTACAATAACTTTTCTTCTCTTGAAAATGAAATAGAATGCTCTATATGTAACAACTTCAATCATGAAGATTTTGAATGTAAGACTAAATTTCGGCAAACATCTCAGAAGAAGCAAGCTTCATTGGGTCCCAAAAAATGGAGAAAGAAAGAACCACAAACAGAATTATGTGGTATAGCCTTGTATGTAGAAGGACAAGAAAATCAGTGGTACATTGACAGTGGATGCTCGAAACACATGACAGGTGATAAAGAAAAACTTCAGTCATATAATTCCTTAGAAAAAGAAAAGAAGGCCTCATTTGGTAATGACACTCCTGCAGTCATAAAAGGTAAAGGCTATGTTCTCTTAAAAGAAAAGGTTAAAGCTGGGAATGTTATGTATGTTGATGGTCTAAAGCATAATCTATTGAGTGTCAGTCAAATGTGTGATCAAGGAAATGAGGTAGTATTTCGATCAAATGGATGTGTTGTTCGTGAGCTTGATATAGGAGAAATAGTGATCAAAGGTATAAGAACTCTAAACAACCTGTACATATTCAAGGGGGGACAACAACAGTGCTACCTAAGCAAAAACGATGAACACTGGCTATGGCACAGAAGATTGGGGCATCTAAATTTCTCTCAGATAAGAAAAGCATGTAGATACTGGGCTATTCATGATCTTCCTGATATCAACATTCCAGAGAATACAATATCCAAATCATGTGAATTTGGTAAGAAAACCAGAGCACATTTCCCGAAGAAGGAAGGATCAACTAGTAAGCCTCTTGAACTTGTTCACACTGATTTATGTGGTCCATCTAGGAAAAAGTCACCTCGTGGAGAAGAATACTTTATTTTGTTCATTGATGTCTTTTCCAGAATGTGTTGGATAGGACTTCTAAAGCATAAAGATGAAGCATTCGAAAAGTTCAAAGCCTTCAAAGCTGCGGTTGAAAATGAATCAGATCGTAAAATCAAATGCCTCAGGTCTGATCGAGGAGGGGAATTTACCTCAGATGAATTCTTTGACTTCTATGAAGAACACAAAATAAGAAGGGAATTATTGACTCGAACTTCTGCAACCTTCTAGGGTGAAGCTACATTTGCTGCCGTCACTATTCTCAACAAAACAAATACTTGGGTAAACAATGCTCAAACTCCACATGAACTTTGGTATGGTAAGACTCCTACTGTAAAATACTTCAAAATTTTTGGAAGCAAATGTTACATCAAAAGGATTGATGAAAAACTTGGCAAGTTTGAACCTAGAGCATATGAAGGCATTCTCCTTGGTTACTCTCCCCGAAGTAAAGGATATAAGTGTGATAATAAAAGACTTGGGAAAATTGTTGAAAGTATTGATGTTGTGGTTGATGAAGCAGGCAAAAATCCAAAGCAGGTAAAAACTGAAGATTATGAAGAAGATGAGGACTATCCTTCCACATCAAATCATACTAATTCTGAAGAAGAAACCAATGAGGCACTAGAAGAACAGATAAGGGTAGAAGAAAAGACTCCATCCAGGTATGTTCAGAAGAATCATCCAGAGACTCAAATATTGGGGCATAAAGAGGCAAGTGTGCAGACAAGAAGAACTATTACAGAAGCTTCAAGCTATCTAGCATTGCTTTCCTCTGTCGAACCGCAAAATGTAAATGAACCATGCAAAGATGAATGTTGGGTCAAGACCATGAATGAAGAACTTGAGCAGATTCAAAAGAATAATACTTGGGAATTGGTTCCTAGACATAATGATAAGAATGTCATAGGAACCAAATGGATATTCAAAAACAAGCTGAATGAAAATGGAGAAGTTATTAGAAACAAGGCCAGACTTGTTTGTAAAGGGTATGCTCAACAAGAAGGTATAGAAATTGAAGAAACTTTTGCACTTTTTGCTAGACTTCAAGCCATAAGAATGTTCCTTTCTCTTTCTAGCTTTCAGAAGTTCAAAGTATATCAAATGGATGTGAAATCTTCCTTTCTTAATGGAGACCTAGAAGAAGAAGTATATATTGAGCAACCAGATGGATTCATCCTTGGAAATGATCCAAAACTTGTATGCAGACTCAGAAAGGCTCTCTATGGTCTAAAACAAGCTCTAAGCGCCTGGTATTATCGTCTTGACAAATACCTTGATCAACAAGGTTTTTCAAAAGGATCAGTTAATAGCAATCTATATAAAAAAATTGACAATGATAAATTGCTAATACTTGTTGTGTATGTTGATGATATCATTTTTGGTAGCAATGAAGAAGCCATGAGTCAAAAATTTGCTTTGGTAATGCAAAAAGAATTTGAAATGTCCCTGCTTGGTGAGCTGACATATTTTCTTGGTTTCCAAGTTCAACAAAATAAAGATGGTATTTTTCTATCACAAACCAAGTACCTCAAGCAGATCTTGAAGAAATATGGCATGGAAGATTCTAAACCAGTATGTACCCCTATGGTAACAGGATGCAGCCTCAGCTCAAATGATGAATCAGCAGCAGTACATCAACCAACCTATAGATCCATGATTGGTAGTCTGCTTTATCTAATAGGTACCCGACTAGACATCATGCATGCAGTGGGAATAGTTGGAATATTCCAAGCAAATCCAAGGGAATCACACCTTCAGGTAGTCAAATAGATTTTCAAATATCTTCAAGGAACAAAAAACTTTGGTTTATGGTATCCTAGAGATACAGATCTTACACTTCATGCATATACATGTGTGGATTGGACAGGAAGCGTGGATGATAGAAAAATCACTAGTGGTGGTGCATTCTAAATGGGTTCCAGATTAGTGTCTTGGTTCAGAAAGAAACAAAATTCAATTGCATTATCTACAGCTAAAGCAAAATATGTGGCTATTGCATCTTGTTGCACACAACTCCATTAGATGATGCAAATATTGCAAGGCATTTAGATCACATGTACTCCACCCATATCCATTCTATGTGATAATACAAGTGCAATCAATATTTCAAAGAATCCAGTCATGCATTCCAACACCAAGCACATACCTATCAAATATCATTTTATCTGGGAACAAGTGCTTGAACAAAAGGTCAAATTGGAGTATGTTACCTCCAAGGAACAAGTTGCTGATATATTCACCAAACCACTGCCCAGAGAGACATTTGAATACCTCAGACAGAAGCTAGGAGTAGTTGATGCATCTTCTTGCTATTGACACTTATCTGTTTCAGAGAACAGTGGTTGTACGTGATTTTCATGAAGCATATCCGCGTACATACACCTGTTGCTGTGGATATCAATGGACCAGACTCAGGATGAAAAGAGTTCGATATGGGTCTGACAGTGATCATCTAGCACAGGTTCAGGGGGAGCATATACTTCTAATAATGGATTATTATCATTATCTTAGAAGATCTTGGTATAATTTCATAGTTGTTTTTGATTCAGGTGGAACAGGTGCAGAGGGAGATCATGGTTGCTGGTCTAGATGGTGATTAACAGATGCTGCTAATGATAGTTGCTAATGACTATCATAGTCTTGTTTTAGATATTTTGTCTCTATGTTATGTATATCTTGTATTATCAAGGTCATGTAACGACCTATTTTGTTTACCCACTATGTCTGGGATGGATGATGTAATGTTCTTGTTTTATCATGTATAAACTTTTGGTTGGGTGGATGAGTTAATTTTGGTATATCCCCACTTGGTTGGGAGATGGATGTATGTATGGGTATTTGGTGATAGGAAGGTCATTTATGATGTATAGAGTCATGTTGTTCTTGTATAACAACTTTTTGCAGACCTTGCTTACAGTCAGGGGGAGCATGAACAACAGACTTCAACATATCAGAGATTTCAGCATGTACTCAGGGGGAGCATAACCCTTTGCCCTTGATGAAAAAGGGGGAGAGTGACTTAGGGTTGCCATCAAGTCCAAAGGGGAAGATTGTTGGCATTATGACACAGGTGTTTTCCTTGATGGCAACTCACTTAGATGACAGATCACAGTTCAAGCTCATAGAATGAAGGAAAAAGAGATATACATAGGTTCCCCTTGACTAAGCCACGTGTACACGCAGGTTCACCGACCAAAAGGTGCATATGCGTATACACGAACTTTCACGCAAGGAAATGCATGTACATGTTGGAGAATTTGGTTTTGGTCCGTGATATTTGGACCATGGTATTTTCATCCATGGTATTGGTCCAAGGTATCTTGTTCGAAGTGTTGACCTCAGGTAATTGGTCCAAGGTATTGTTTCTAAGTGGTTTTGGACCATGGTATTGAGTAAGGCCTAAGACTATAAAAAGAGGAGGAGGTCATTAGGCACTCAAGTATTGAATATCTAATGAAGAGCAAGATCTAGAATACTGGTCATTGGGTTATGGTGCATAGCTGGATCTAAATGAAGGTGGAACCTGAGCGCTTGAAGAAGGATAAGTTCTATTGATGGGTCAAGATCTTAAGGCTTGAAGAGAAGTATCTTTGTGTGGTTTTGATCTTTTATCTAAATAATTGGCACATGTCATAATCTGTAAATATGATGATCAAGGTATAACTAATGTCTGAATAGTGAAAAGGTTAAATCATCTTTTACAGATCTGTATGCAGGTTCAGTATAGCAAAGGCGTGTATACACGCCAGTTAGGCATTTCAAAATTTCATATATGCAGGTCCGCCTTGAGAAAAGTGTGTATGCACACAGGTTCGACACATTGAAGTAGCATACACCTCATAAAATATGTTTTAGCTACTTCTGTTTACTATTGTAGTGTTCTGGGTTCTGGATTGAGTTCTAGTTACTATTACTGTATTCTGTTTACAACATTCAGAAAAGTGATTGTTTGATTCAGTTTTGGTTGGTACAAAGGAGATTGGTTGATGCAGATATATTTGATGTTTGATTGATGTAATTGATGGATCTAGTCTAAAAATTTATGAAACGTGGTCCCTGGAAGAAAAGAGAAGGTTCTAGCCTTCTGTAGGTCAACACCTACGTACTAGTAAACACATCAGCTAGTACAAGAGCTAAGGGGTTGTAGCTCCCTTCCAGGAAAAGCTCGAGAATGAGAGAAGGTTGTAGCCTTATGTAGGTAGAAGCTTGCATACTAGTATAAGACTTCACTAGTACAAAATTTGTAAAACGAAGTTTCTCATTAAAGAAAGATAGAGACGATTGCAGCAAGTGGTTTTTACCCACAATGGGTTTCCACCTTATATCTTGTGTTCATGTGTGTGATTACCTGTTCTGTTTACTGCACCTGGTTACTGTTTATATGGTTCTGATACACATATTAAAGATCAAATAACTAAATTATAAGTTTGCAAGGTATAATGTTATGAAACCAGCTCGAGAAAAGATAGAAAAGATAGATCAACGCCTTAGAATTCAGCCTCTTCGAGGGGGCAACCTCCTTTACATTACATAAATGAACAATTCTTGGATGATTC